>JAMKCH010039788.1:0-13482 GCA_023653785.1 Ophioderma brevispina
AAAAACGACTTTTTGCCGCACTCTCATTAAAAATTTATTTAAAATAAAAAAAGAACAAAATAAAAATGGAAAACTTAAAATTGGAACGACCTTGATGAAGGTAAGAAATTTCACGAACTTATGATTTTTAAGTTTGTGGAATGATTGTATTTTACAATACAACAACGAGGTGAAGGGTGGTTTTTGTCAAACTTCTGCTCCACTTACTTTAGCAAAAAAAGACTAAAAATAAAAATCCAGAAATTATTTTTGCCAGCCAGCAATTCTTAGAATTCAAAAAAAAAGGAGATCTATACTTTGATGTTGAATGCTTGTAAGGAAACAGAAATATGTTTAAGGAAAATCCACTCTAATGTATTAGAGCGGAATTTTTTTTAATAAATGATGCCACCAACAAATACAAAAATGTTTTTTGTAAATTGTGTAAACGAAAAACAAGAATAAGAGCGAAACCTCCATACACCCCCTTGGATAAATTCAACAATGGAATAACAACTTCTTTTTGGAATGACTGCAAACATAAAAAACCATCACCCACCCCTTATTAAAGAGTTAATGTTTGATCACATTCAATTCTTTATTATATAAGCTGCACATCGCTTTTATAATCCAATGTAAAATCTGCATGAAACTCGCTTGGTTCGCTTTTATTTGTATTCCGAATGAATCAATTTTCAAGAGTTTACCTATCGAGCGGCACGAGAGAACATCTATAGAGCGTGGGAAATTTATCTTTTTTTGTTAAAATAATGTCGCAAAGTGTCAGAATTGTGATGAAAAAATACCTAAAGATGAGTACACATGCGAACTGTGGAGTTAGAACCAGAACTGCCTTGAACAATCCAAGTTGGGGATTCGTATCAAATGCATAACTCTTAAGACAGCTAGCAAAACCAAAGCCTTGGAAACTTTTGGGATGGTAAAAAAAAATATCTTGAGAAATTTAAATCTCAAGATCATCCGAATAGAATCACTTTTTTTTCTTTTGGGGGTTGTTGTGGAAGTGTAGATGGGGGTAAAGGCGGATCCGAAGATGAAATTGCCCAAACATTTTTTTGGTATCCAAAAACTGCATCCCCCTACGAATATGCCATCCCTCCCAGAAGAGGAACAGAGGTCGGAATCATCATTTTTTTCACCTAGGGCTCGATTGAGATTGGCGTAAGAGGTCTCTATCTTGTGAATTTTCAAAAGCTTTTATTTTTGCTAGCCGTTTTGTTTTTAGCAGCCAGTGCCTTTTCCAGCCAGCACTTTTTTTGGATCTTTTTTACTTTTTTGGACTGGTGTGCTGTCACTTTCGGCCGGTGTTTTGCCTTTTGCTGGAGGTGGTTTTTGGTTTTTCTCTTTCTCCTCTGCCCCGCCCTTTTTTCCGTTTTTGGAGCTGCTTCGTCCTTTTTGGAAATTTCCTCTGATTCGCCATCTTTTTATATTGGAACATTCCTAAGCAGAAATAATTTTTCATAAGCGACACCTAAGCAGACATATTTTTCTTGAGCATAAATAATTTTTTCCTAAGCAGAAATAATTTTTCTTTGACAGACATCTACAGCAGAAATAATTTTTCTTGTCATACTACTTGACAGACGCTTGCGCAGACTAATTTTTTCTTGAGCAAAGAATAATTTTTCTATATATATATCTTCATCCTCTTGTTTTGTGTTTAAATTTACAGGTCTGAGAGTACACAGAATCATCAAAACACTTATGTAATAACCTAAACAAGAGGGTTTGTGTTTTTTGATGTGTTTCGGTGTAGTGTTTCGAATTGGTTGACATGAAACGATGACCGATCCGTGTATTTTACAGCTCCTGGCCTTTAATACGACGCCATGCTTAAAAAAACTGGGCAAGACTAGAACTTCTCACAGATTCGATTATGTTCTCATGATTGGAAATGGTCTCATAGGTGGAGTATCAGTAAGTCCTACCAGATATTCTAAAGCAACACAAATACATGAGTGATAATTATATCCCACAAACCATCAAATTATCCAATTTGGATGCCAATATCTCTATGGATGGCAAATGAGTGAAATTACCAGTAGAGATTTCAAGTGAGGACAGAAATGATTTTCTAATTGGAAATGATTATCCGTGCATTCTAGCGGTGATCTTAGAATACCCTAAAAAACTGCACAATCTCATAATGAATATCCTCTGGCTCATAAAGAATAATGGTCAATAAGTAGAAAAACTTATCCAGTTGTGCCGGAAACTAGAGAGTATAAGGAAGAAAATGCGCCCGAGGTACGGGTTGACTGCAGGGTCGTATCTAAACGACGTATGTGGACCACATATTTAGAATTAGATTGGTTTTGAAGAATCCCTCGGGAATAATTCAGAGGAAGATTTCATGAATCCTATATAAGAACTAAATACAAACTGAGAACAAAAGCTACCTCGGCATTGAAAAAAATTTTTTACAATTGAGATAACTCAGTAATTTTAAAGACTATGGAAAATGTCCGAACAAGAGAATATCCATTTAGTTAAACTCAGGAAAATCAAAAAAATGCGGCAAAACCAAACTTTCAACGATGTCTATCTTTGATGAAAATTTGATAGCAATCCACATAAAAAATTGAACATGTCCTCGATAAGCCGATAATATCCTCGGTAGACTATTTTAATATTTCCAAAACAAAAATGTTATTTCATTATCGATATATTAAAGCTAAATATAGGAAATAGGTCAGACACTTTGTATGACGTAGTACATGATTCCCTTTATATGAAATAGAAACGGAATAATTTTTTATAATTATATCATAAAAAATTAAAAAAAATATTTGATACAAGCAATTCTCCCGAACCATCCGTCGGGAATTCCAACCGGAAAAATCAGAAAATTCCAGGGCTATTTACGATGAGGCTGCGGAAAATTATAGATGGTTTTGTGGGATTAAGGGCAAAATCGGGTGTCTCAGGCAGGTGGGTGTGGGGACTACAGGTTTTACGAGGGTTGGTGTATAAAGAGAAAAGCGAGGGGTGAAAAATCTGTATATCAAAAATAAATTACTTTTGATGATTTCACCAAGTGGCAATTCGATCATAAAAACCCCGCAAATGAAACAATGGCTTTTATCAGATCTTACAACATCAATAATACTGAAAAAATAACAAATAACTTAATCTGGAGATGACGACAAAGAATTATTTAGAGGATAAATTCACATTTTTGCTCTTGGTTTTGAATATCCTCCACCATCCAAATATTATTGGATATGCCGGTGCCTATATTGAATGTCCCATGTGCAACCAAACAATTACACCTTGAAAATAAAAAATAATCTGAGATGGAATATCTCACACATGTCTGGTTATAAAAATTAATTTTGATATAAAGAAAAACTATAAGAACTCAAGTGCCTGTTGTATCGCACACATCCGATATCAAAAACTGGCGCAAAGATGATGGCACTGTTTTGAATTTAAAAACATGCAGCAAAAGCTACAAATACATTGTAATGGATATTTATATGTAAAAATTCCTAAGATGGACTTAAAGTTTGCCGTATCCTGTTTATTTGGAATGTTTCAAGGAATCTTTCTCCTGATCTCAAGTCGACCACACATACACAACAAATTAATAACAGAATTGTCACTACAGTTGCTACTCCATCCTCAAATGTCAGAAAAGAAATATTTAGACGGAAAAAACTGAGTTGTTTTACCTGGAATTCACTCTGATACATCTCAAACTTTCTTTCGATTTCTGATGCAGCAAATATTTGCAAGTAGTCCAGCAATCTGTGTCGCGGATTTATCTCGAAAAAACTTAGTTAATAAATCCTAGGAACAAATATATTATTCTTGCTACAAGAAAAGGTTCTTCAAATTTTTAAGAGACCGATTCGTGTAAAATCTCGTTTTTTGAAACTGGGAGACAAAGAAATTTTTTCGAGCTTGGCAGCATCAGCTAAAAAATTCGAGTATATACAGGCACACTTTCTAAATTGTGCTAAAGAAAGATATGTCAAACAACCCAATCAAAATCAAGTGGTCTCAGTACACTTTGAGAACATAAAATCCCATCAGAATATTTTTCTGACAGGGATTTTTTTATTTGTGTTTGTTGGGGGGACTTCCAGTCATTGGAACTGCCAAAGGCGGGGCTTCAGACGCCGGCGGAACATATAAAATTCACATTCGAAGCACACACCGCTACCGTTTAAAAGAACCACATGATAGTCCTGGTATCGAGAAGCCATTTTTGTGGGTGTATATCTGACCCCTGTAGCCCGAACAAGAAGTGCTCTATAGGCTATATACACTCATGCACAAGGTCGTGGTAGTGCCCCATGGAACGCTAAATTTATTTGAAAAAAAATAGAACAATTTGGTGTGGGTCTGACTAGTATTTCAAAAAATACAAAGTTAGTTCTTTGACCTAAAAATTAATATTTTAGTAAATATGAAAGTTATAAGCTGTTATTAAAAAATATTAAAAAAGTTATAGTCATCAGTATATATACGTGTATCCAACTCTTTTTCCACCGCCAGCTTGTGGTGGCGCGATGGTTACGCGCACTGAATCATGCACAGGATGCACTAGTGCAAATACCACAAAGGAAAACTACGTTTCACCTAGACCTCCCAAATACTTATAGGCCTATAAGATCTATGCGATAAAAAAAGTCCTCATTTCTCAGACAGAGAGGTTTCTGTATAAAGTCTCGAGTCTAGACTTGAGGGAAACTTTTCCTTACAATTGGGGGGTTTTTGCAAAAATTTACAATGTAATATTGGCTATATTCTTTTCTAGTCAAATTATTTTATAATAAGTTAAAAAAAAAAAACAGTAAATTGTAAAGGTTATGGCATTTTTAGGAGAATATTATTTTATACAAAAAAGAAAACTACTTTTTTTCCACTCTAATTAAAAATTTATTTAAATAAAAAAAGACCAATAACCAATGGAAACATAAATTGGCACGACCGTGATGAAGTTGAAGTTACGAATTAGTGATTTTTAAGTTTGTGGGCGATGATTGTATTTTTACCATACAACCACTAAGGTAATGGTGGTTTCTTTATCAAACGTCTTGCTCCACTTACTTTCAAAAAATATTACCAATACAAATCCCGAAATTATTTTGCCATCAATTCTTAAATTCCAAAAAGGAGACATATACTTTGATGATGAAATGGATTGTAAGGAAACAGAACTATGTTTAAAAAATCCCTCTAAATGTATTAGAGCGGATGTTTTTTAATAAAATGACTTGCACCAACAAATACAAAAAATTTTTTTGTAAATTGTGTAACGAAACGAGAATAGATCGAAAACGCTCCCTACACCCCTTGGATAAATGCAACAATGGAATAAAAAAAACGGCCGTTTTTTGATGACTGCAAACTCAAACCATCACGGCCAACCTCTTAGGAAAGAGTTAATGTTGATCCCATTCAAAATTCTTATTGATTAAAGGCTGCACATCGCTTTTGTATAATCCTGTAAAATCTGCATGAAAACGCTTGGTTCGCTTTTGATTTTGTATTCGAATGAAGTCAATTTTCAAGAGTTTACCTATCGAGCGTATCGAGCGGCACGAAGCATCATGGAGCGTGGGAATTTATCTTTTTTTGTTAAAAAATAAGGCGCAAAGTGTCAGAATGGTGATGAAAAATAGCCAAATACCTAATATTAGTACCATGCGAAACTGTGGAGTAAACAAGACGGCCTTGAAACAAAATCCATTGGTAATTCTAATTAAATGCATACCTTAAGACGAGCTAGCAAACTAAAGCCTGTGAAACTTTTTGCGGGATTGTAAAAAAAATAACTGAGAATTAATCCAAGACATCGATAGATCACTTTTTTTTTTCTCTTGGGGTTGTTGTGGAAGGTAATGGGGGTAAAGGCTTATCCGAAGATGAAATTGCACATTTTTGGTATCCAAAAACTGCTATCCCTTACGATCGCCATCCCTCCACAAAAGAGGAAAGAGTCGAAGAATCATCATTTTTTTCAACCTGTAGTCTCTGATGGCTTTGCGTAAGATGTTCTTGTGAATTTTCAAAATCTTTTATATTTTTGGGGGGGGCTAGCCGTTCTTTGTTTTTTGCGGCCAGTGCCCTTTCCACCTTTCCAGCCGCCACTTTTTTTGGATCTTTTTACTTTTGGACGGGGGTCTGTCACTTTCGCCGGTGGTTTTGCTTTTGCGAGAGTGGTTTTGGTTCTATCTGCTTTTTTTTACCGTTTTGGGAGCTGCGTCCCTCTTCCGTTTTATGAATTTCTCTGATTTCGCCTCTTTTTTATTTATTGGAAATTCCTAAGCAGAAATATTTTTCCTAAGCAAACACCTAAGCAGAACATAATTTTTCTTGATCAAATAATTTTTTTCCTAAGCAGAATAATTTTCTTGAGCAGACATCTATCAAGAAAGATTTTCTTGAGCAGACTCTGTTGAGCAACCTCTTATCAACATAATTTTTCTTGAGCAGAAATACTTTGTTCTTGAGCAGACTCTTTGACAAAATAAATTTTTCCTAAGCAGACACCTGAGCAAAAAGCCTTAAAAAAATCCTATCAAAAATTCATTTTGACAGATTTTGAACAGGATTTTTTTTTTTTTTAATTTTTATTTTTTTTTTTAATCGATTTCAATCGACACCCACCTCCTTATTCTCTGGAGGTTCAAGAGGGACCTGCTTTACCTTGCTCCTATATGATTTTTGTTAAAACTGTTTCCCCCCCCCCCCCCCCCCAGCAGCAAAGTCTCGATAGGAGCCAACCATTTTCCAATCTTGGATACACCCCTGCTAGTCAGTTACTCAAAGCCAAGTTGATGAAAGGCGCATCATTTAGACTTTCTTCCGGTTCCTCCGGATTGGGGCGAGTAAATTTCCAGGAGAAGCAAAAACCTTACTTGTTTGAGTATCCGAAAGGGCGATATGCTTTTTTGAGAGTCTTTGTGTACTAAGCCCGCATTTTGCATTCATCTCGAGCGTACAATTTTTTCATTTCTTTTTGCTCGACATTTTCGATTTCATCAGAGGTAAATTTTTTCCGAGAAACTCTTGGCTCTGACCCGAACACCACTTAATCAGCTTTCCCTCTTGTCATACAATCTCAATTTTTTGCTTTTCCAAATGTTCCCAGGCTCAGGAGTCCAGCACTCTTCAGGATTTTGTCGATATCTGTTCATCTTTTATTTAAACTACAAAAATTGCGGGTATATAACTTTATAACTCGTTTTGGTTGTTCCGTATAAGTATGTACTTTGAGATCTTATTTTTTAGCCAAAATTCAGAAAAGCGAAACTTTTTTTTTCTTTCTCTTCCAACGTGGTGAAGACAATCGTTTTCTCTTCTCTCAGTGCTTCTTCTAAACTATCACGATCTTTACAGTAAAATAACGCCATCCATATTGATTTTGTTCTCTAGATCAGGCAAACCGAATTATATTTTGAGTAAGAACCCATACCGAGCATTCCTTGTGTCTAAGACTTGAAGGCTAATTTGAGATAAGCATTTGGTTTTTCTTTTTCATAGATTTATCCCACTCACTTGCTGCAATCGTCTCTGATGATAACTTTTGAAACCGTCTTTGTAATTCCGTAGTTTCCGTAACCAATTCAGCCGCATGTCCATCCAATCATCCGAGTTTGGACACCAGGACGGATCGATCGGATTACGTTTTCATTTCATCCTCGAAAACTTTTCGAGATTCAAGTAAGCCTTATTGTACATCCAATAGGACACACGATAATGATGAATTCTAAAAAGTTTTTATATTCATTCTCACGTAGGTCAAGGGTGAACTCTGCTTTTCCGCAGGAGGTCGCTCCCTACGATCATCGCGAGTGGGCGGTTGTTTAAGTATAAACATTTGTATTTTAGTCCACACTACTAAAGAAGCCGCCCATTTTTTTTTTTTTTCGAAACTCAGCATACCATCCTGCAAGTAAAATATGTAGGCATCGAGGTTTCCAGCGGTTTCAGATTCCTTTTCTATCTCTATATATGGATGGATTGACCAACACCTTCGATTTTTTCTCCCCTTCCGGGAAGCGTGACATCATCGCTCGACCTCATATCCAACCAAGACCATACTTGTGGTTAGATATTCAGGGAAACTCACATCAGCCAAATGACCTTCCTTGAAAGATTGGGGAACTGTTCTGTGTTTTTCCATCAGCAAATGTTTCCTGAGTTCACTAAACATCTGGGAGGAGGTTTCATGCCGCTGACAAATAATCTATTTGGGTTTCCATCTAGAGGGACGAAACTTTTTAATTTTTTTGGATTGTAGAATTTTCGGAGTCTCTAGTGGTAGTTTTGCCAATCCGTCGTTTTGGATTGGATCTACAACAAAAATCAGTAATACCCTCATGCCCTTGGCCTGAGGTGCCATAGCGAAGTTCCAAATGGTGTCTGATTTGTTAACCGACTCCCTGCTATGTCGTGATATTATCGTACAGACATTGAACCGACCCATTCTGCGATGGTTTTTTCAGAATCTAGCCAACTCGGATGATATGAGAACTTCAAATTCCAAGTGGATATCGGAAATCGTAATAGCTGTTTTGTGTCAGTGCTCACTAAGACTTTTCCAAAATCGTTAAATGTCAGCTCGTAAGACAAGCGATCTTGAGTTCACTCTGGAATAACGGGTTGTGGACGACAGCATCTCAACATCCAGGGGAATGCAGAAGAGATTATCGTAAGCATTTCCAATCGCCACGTTACTGCAACATATCCGCCGCGTCCTCCGCACGATCCTGTATTTTTCGCATCAGCCCCTTCCTATTGGATGCCTTATTACCGCATTTTCACTCCCCTGCTAGTTATCCACATGTCCTCGTAACACATGAAAATATCGGCATCATTCAACGTTACAACGGCTCTTTCCTCTAGTTTTACTCTTCAATCTTGTACACTATCGCCCTTCCGAGATTATTCACATCGTTCTGTGTCATCGTATTTGGCTCCACTTGCCGAATTCAAATCCAACTTGCATGTCAACAATCGATGTCCCGGAGTAAACGTTTTTTTTTTTTCAGAGATCGGGAATCTAACCGTTAGTATCCCTCCAGGACCTATATGCTCGTTACGTGATTGTGTGCTTATATCGGGCGACGCACACCTTTGAGTCCTCTCGTAACGCGAAGTTTTCGCATCGGGATTTAATTTGTTGTCCCGTATTCGTCTCCATCTTTCTTTTATTATTAGGGTAAATAAAAGCGGCCAATGGCTGATTTGATTGATCATGACCCACGCGCGTGGAAGATATGAGATGGAAAAAGTTGATGAATTTTGAAGAAGCCACAGTTGATGTACTAATGGAGCCACTCCGCAAGAAAAACTGATTTTGGTGGTGGATCGATACAGACCAGAGCACCACGTCGAGAAGTGTTGAAGGGGAGGGCAGTGATGTATCACAGTATGACGAAATTGACATCGAAGAAATCGAAGAACGACTCGCAAATCTCAAGACTGGGTGATTCCAAACACAAGCTTGACGTGAAACAAATTCGAATGGAACTAACTTAGGAAGAAATGAGAAACTTTCTACGCTTTGTTGAGAAAAATTCCATCGAAGACAAGGGAAAAGATAAATAGAGGATGTGTGACTTTTAAATCTGGCACAACATTTGTCGATGACGGATGATGGAATTTATGATGTTAAATATCGGTGGAGAAAAACCTACTAACTGGCAAAAGGAAAACCGCGAAAATGTTTATTTAGTACCATCAGAACCAATTACGGGTGAGAGGAACCTGGTTTTTACGAGAAGTTTTATGTGTTGCGCAGACTTTAAAATCACAAATAAAAGACTCAAGACTCCGCCAGACTATGCAGTGTTATTTAGAGCTATCGAATACACACAAGCACGTAGAGAACCTAGATTTACCGCTAAACTCAGTGGCTAAAAAAACCCATTCGACGACAATACGCAACAAGCGCTGAATGCATAGGATGAGCTAGCCATCCAACACACGAGCGATCCTATCGCTGACCATGAAAAATTCGCAATTTTTTGAAGACAAGGACAACTCAAGACTGTCCGTTGTTCTACGATCACTCGTATAAGACAAAGACGTAACTAAAAAGCCAACGGACTCGCAGGCTTAAAATCAAGGGGGAAGATCCTGTTAGCATAATCAACCCTACGTATGAGGGATTTGAAGAGAAGAACCTCTTTTAAAACCCTTGCTGAAGAAAGATGGAAAAAAGCTCGAGAAACTGCAATCGGAATCGATGATTTTGACAATGCTATAGCGGAAACAAGAAGCTAAATCCGAAATTACTCTTCAAAGAATTGCTATAACATGAAAACTTCATCGAACGCGATGGAAGTCTACGTGATCGAGTTCGTGAATTGTTCAGACGCGAGGTGTCACATAGCACATCGATCTTAAACCGCGATAGGTCTTGCTTTTAAAAACCATCGTGGGTCCGATAGGAGCAAAACCAAGTCCGACATATCATCCAAACTCCTGCCTTCCAAACCAACCTCCAGGTCCAAAACCCAGCCCGACTCCGCCAGCTCCAAACCAGAGCCTAAACACTGTGACAGAGTGGATCAATGTCACACTGCAAAAATAGCAGATCTACTGCTGAAGCTGGAGATAAATTGCTAATCGCACTTCCGGGCATTATCGGGAGCATATGAAGCTTCATTTTGAAAGCAACCGGAGCGGCTGTTGGATTTCTCGCAGAGCACCTCTGGTTGCTGATAGTGGTTTGGTACATTTTGTATGACTTTGTCAAACGGAATACACAACAACAAAAAACAGAAAAGTCCTAGCTGAGTCTAAATAAAAAATGGAGAGATGATGAAAAATCTGAAATGGAACTAGAAGCTTCTTGAGCTTGAAAGCCGGGAAGAGCGACTTTTAGGAGGTGAGAGATAGAATCGAGATGAAATTTTACTGAAAGAAACACTGCAAATATGTTAAATATTGGGGTAGGTTTTTCGCTGATATTGTAGCCATTACGTCGATTGATTGGGATTTACCTACATAAAAATAATAATGGCAAATTCACACGTAATAGGTTGATCGTCAACGGAATTTATCACTCCGCGGTTCTTTGTGGACTCATCGTTGGAATACTATTATTATGAAAAAACTTTCTCAATGCAACCTCCTAATTTGGGGAAATTGGGTCTCGAGGATGTTGGAAAATTTGTCCTAAGCGTCTTCTCAGCGACTATGATCAGAGATTGGCTGGTCACTCAGGATTCATTCCCGAGGATATCAATCCGGAAGTAAAAAAAACAAAACAAAAATCCCGACTGAAATTTTATTCCAGTCGGGATTTTTTTTTTTTTTTTTAGGTTAATTCCTAATGTTCTCTTCATTCTTCCACATATCTGACGATATTTCATGTCTCCTTTCATCACATAGTCTGACGATATTGTCATGTCCATTTTTTAGCACCCCCTGCTATAGAGCCCTAAAAAAATCTGGTGCTCCCCATTCTTTGCAACGTCTGACAATATATCATGTCATTTTTTCAGCAGCACAGCCTACTTCTTTCAAATATGTGCCCACATTCTTTGCATAGTCTTACTATATTTTCACCATGAACCCAATTTCAGAAGCCTCTATCATACACCCATCAAATCAAATCAAATCTGTGGCACCCCATTCTTTGCATATTCTCACTATATTTTCATGCTCACCTTGAGCACCACTGCCCTAGAAAAATCATAATCTGTGGCACCCCATTTGCAAAGTCTCACTATCTGGCATGCCCACCTTGAGCAGCCTCTATCATAGCAGATCAAAATCTGTTGCTCCCATTCCGTTGCGCAAATCTCACTATATTTCTATGACCCATAAGGCCTTGAGATATTCCTATTTCAAGTTGTTCTCGATCAATTAGCCATGTTAGTACTGTGAAAGATTCATTATTTATGCAAAGCTTCAACAAAATTTTTTGATCCTTTTCCAATCTACACTCAGGGTTTTGCGGAAATGATTGGCACAGTCATAAGATGGTTTTCTCGTTGAATTATTTTTTAACACTGCAATACCAGCTGGAGTTTCCAAATCCATTTGTATATATAGTAAATTTTATTTTTATAAATCCATTTTGTTGATATGAATGCACAGATGCACGCTATATAAAAAATTTTATTTTTATAAAATCAATTTTTTGATAAGAATGCACAGATTGCCACGGCTTATAAAAATTTTATTTTTTAAATCAATTTTTTGATAAGACGGCACAGATGCACCGTTTGATTAAATTTGATGGTTTGCACAGGGATTTTGCCTGGATGTATAATTGACGTGGGACTGTAGAGGGATTCTAGTGTTTTTACGCGGATGGATTTTGGAGGTGATGGCGATTGACAGGGCATTTGTATTTTACGATTTTGGCTTTGAAGGCCCCTTATCTATCTTTATCTCCTATTTAAGAAATATAATAAGAATTATTATTCGAAAAACATAATGGTCGTTATTTCCGAAAAACAAAATAAGGTCGTTACTCCCAAATCCCAACATAAAAAAAAAACACCCTAGTCATTCGGAATAAAGACCACTATTTTTTTTGATTAAAAAACCTTTTGATAATGATCTGCTATTTAGAAGACGACCCTCGGACGAGTGACCTTGGGAATTACAACCCTGGTATGGTTGATTCGGAATATTGGCCTTTGTGCTAATAACAGGATACACGGACAAAAAATGGTTCTTGTGCACTCCAGTTTGTGTATAAGGGGATCGTCCACATGACCCCCCCCTTTGAAAACCCACTTGCCCGTGGAATATTTTACTCCCGCTCTCACAAACGTTTTCCATAAATTTGCTCATAATAGGAGAAAATATAAAAAATTTACTGTGCTGAAATAAAATTTTAAAACAGTTACTACATTTGAGTAAGCGCCACAAATGGCTTTATTGTGCTAATGAGGCATAGGACGCCACGGCCGGTTCATATTTTGTACCAAAACAATGCGAATGATATGTAGGCAGATTACCATAAAAATTAGCAAAAGTCATTACCGTTAAAAAATGGCGTACGAAATAACAACTGTTGGTTCCACATGGACCCCCTAAGTGTTAAGTCAATTGCAATTTTAATTGAAATAGTATGTAAACAAGTATGTATTTTTAACCTATGTTGGCAAAATTTTCCTTAAAACCACGAATCAGCGCATTCTTCAAAATTATTTTTTTACAACTGTTGTATTGGAAATTGTGTGGTAAGCGCCTGCAGTAAGTGGCTAAGCGTAAACCGCTGTATTTGTAAAGAATGATGATTTTTAGGCTTTGTACTAATACAACCGGTCGGGATCCGACTTTTTACGGTTCTAGAAACAGTCGTAAAATAGCACCGTCAAGACCACTTAGAATGCTTCAAGTTCTGTTTTTTCACAAAAGGAAAGTAATGAGATATAAGGTGCTGATGTGACCTAACACTAGCAATTTAGAAACATAATTAAGATTTTGATTTGGAAAAAAACCCGACTGATTGGGCTTTAATGCACCGGGAAATATAATGCAATAGTTAGAAATATT
>JAMKCH010039789.1:0-41275 GCA_023653785.1 Ophioderma brevispina
AAGGTTACTATGCAACCCGTTGGAATTTATAATATGGTCGGGGAAGGCGACAAGTGTATGTCGTTTCGTATCTCAAGGAATTACGTTTCAAAGGTAGGTAGACTATGGGGTCGTAGACCAAATGACAAGCTGAGAACAAATTCCGTAGTCTCTTCAAAGGGATAAGACATGAAACCCGGTGTGAAAATATTGATTAAATTAGTGACATTGACAAACCGTATGTTGCCCCAAATAATAACTGCACATTTTCTAAAAATGAATAAAATGTCACATCAATTTCGTCTGTCATATATCAGTGAACGCAAGGATATGTATGACTTCAGCAAAACCATTAACGAAAACTATTACACTGGGACGGATGCGGAGCATTGTTAAAGCCATGTGTATCACTCCACGATTCCGGGTTGAGTAACAAAATACCCGGCCTCGTTCACAATAACTAACCATTACATTATGATATAGGTCGGTGACCAGTGTTCTTCTGAAGCGCGTTAAAATTGAAACCAAAATAGGATTTTAATTCTGCACAGATTAGTTAGGTTACATAGCTTGCCCACGACAACATTCGTGGCATGATGTTGTTTGTCTTTCTCTTTTCGAAGAAAATGATGAAAAACAGGGACAAGTGTAATTGAACGCGCACTATAGAAGTTCAAAATGTATTTATTTGCGAATGAGAATAAGGTATTGGCGTTTACGGCATCTGAGTAAAAAAAGACTTCCTACGTCTAAATCGAGAGGTGGTAACTACATGAGTCTTGTCAATCCGCGAGACAATATAACCAATGGTCCTGCCACTCCCAGATGAAAAGGAATCTGAATTTTTTGCTATACACCGCACACCGGGCGGGTAATTGAATATCTTTAGCTCCAATTTTGATGAAGTTAGCGCTATCTATGGTAACTGATATTGGGGAATAAATGAAGTGACATTTATTCATTTCCCAAGAAAAGGTGCCAGTCTTATTTGTTGGTCAACAGAACGGGTTATATGAGTGTTTAACATATTTATATGAATTTGCACTTGGTTTCCCCCAGCTCTCGATGGGGACTAGCCTGTTTTAAAGGCTTTGATTATTATTCAATTTGGGTGTGAGTCAGCCCCTCTCGTGGGACGCTCACAATGTTCAGGCTTTGATTATTATTCAAGTGTGATGCGTGCGCCCCTCTCTGGGAACGCTCTAAGTAGAGTCGTAATCAAAGCCTTTTGTCTGCAAATATTTCCTTTTACTTTGTTTACGCATTTGTTTTTCGGGATTATTCTTCCGAAACTATAGCGATCATTGATTGGTCAATGATGATGTCATCGTTCGCTAAAAGTAGTTCCTAGAAGTACGAGGTTTATTGGAACTGATTCAATAATCCATTCAAATTATGGGTTTGGTTAACCTGATTCAAAAGCAAAGCGGAATAACGGGGAGAATACGCCAGGATCCATGTATTCAGGCTAACAGCTAGCTGGGAATGTAAAATGGCGAAAATTTTTGGTGTTGCTACTGTGACGAAAAGCATCGGGTGAAATATGGCGGGAATTACATGCGTGCATGGTTTTGTCAGTGTCAAGTGGTAGGATGTAGGATACCGGTGACAGGTGTAGGAGGATTCGAGCTCGCTAGCACGTAACGGTACTGTGCTGAGTAGACTATAATGCGGGTATTTGAATGCTAAGGTACATGTTACTGATGTGAGTCGATTACTATTTTGTATGTGAATTTACGTCATTGTAGTGAACGGATTCGTATTTTAGCACGTAGTTTCATTGCAGCGTTCAGCCATGGTTCGGCCGAAAAGTTAGCTTAACTTTGTGCAGTATAGGTGCCTTTCAAGACATGGTAAGTTCCCGAGGTTAGTTCATGTCTAGACTAGTCTAGGATGTGCGTGTCCCCTAAAATCTCGCGTGAGATTTGTGAACTGGACTCACACCTGGCTTGAATTTTGGGATGATCGCCCACACTGTAACTTTCCATGGACACCCACCGCCCCCTCTTTTATTTTTTGGGGCATTTGATTGTAGTTTTTTTTTTTTTCTCGCCCGTCTTCCTTTTACAGCGATGGGCTAGGTCAGGACATGCATCATTTTCAATTTTACATAAATGTTCAAAAATCACTTGTCATGCTGTGAGTGGCAGATTTTGACTGTTCACTGCAGTACAAATATTTCATGAATGACTGACGTATGCCTAGTCTAGTCTAATATTCAGTGTGTTTGTGCAGAGGGAGGTGGGAAGGAACTTTACTGAGCCTTTTACTGGGGACTTTATTTCTGCAGAGATTGGGCTACAACTAAGCCCATAGGCCACGCATCTCACATACCGTACGGACTCACGCAGCACTCGCAGCTGTCCAGAACTTCGTCGATTTTTGCTTGATCGTATGACCTAATTAGGCGTGCAGAAAATCGATATCGGTAATTGACGGGCGACGTCATAGATATTGGCAAATATATGAAAAGTTGTCATCGATGAAATTGGGCGGTGCTTACGATGACGACTACCTTGATTGAGCATGCATTATGCTTCATGGGGAAATACCAATTTTGCGCATAAGAGCGACTGCGATCGCTCGGCCGCACGCTTGTTGGCGTTCAACACGCGCCTTCAGCGCGCTCGGCGTGGTGGGCGCGGGGCGTTTGCGGATAAAATGGCGAGGCGTCTTGACAATAGACTAGATGAGGGACAACAAAACAACAAGGCATAGAAAGGACATGACCCATAGTCTATGTTTGAATTTGTTACGCGCGCTGTGGCTGTTGGATAGGCGATCATGTCGAAGTGATTTCCAATGTCAGTTTCACTTGAAATGTGATTAAGTCAAATTATACCTAATTAGATGTCTTATCCTATAAAATTAATTAACCTCCGAACGGGGTGGGGGGGGGGGTTGTACCGCTCTCTTTTTCTTTTTTAAATTTTATCAAACCCGGTGTAGAAGTAACCATTGTCACGGCGTACTCAGTGTCCGGGGAACAATGGTGGAACAATAGGGTAATCGATGCAAGTGGACTCTCACGCAACATTAGTTCACGCTTTATTCCGTAACCGTCTTGGCGCCCCGGACGTAGGCCCCCGCCGGACTATATCTGGCTTTCACACCGGTTTGTCAGAATGAGTTAATGGAATTACCCATTGACATTTTATGCTCAAGTCATGCACCCCCCCACACATTAAAAACACTAACGTGGGATTAGGACAAGGTAAAGGATGATGCCAAATGATGGATAGGGGGGGGCAATCACCCCCCCAACTCCGGCGAAATCCCGGGGAGGGGATCTACCCCCCGACCAATATTTTGATGAGGGGGTATGGTCAATACGTTCTTCATCCCCCCCGTGTTGATACCCATTCACGTTTTTTGACCCAAAATAACCTATATTTTTAACATAATCGTTTAAAAATGGTAATTCTTTCCGCGCGCGTTGTGCGCGCATTTTGTGTACAAAAATTTTTAGCGGTAATGATTTTCAGCAACCCCATTTCGTCCATAAATTTTCATCAACCCCATCCCCCCATGTCAGAGAAGATATTACGCCGACTCCACCCCCACCCCCCTTTCAGGAGGGCAATACCAACACGCCAGTACGACACAGGATATCACAGACATTTGATTTTAGTTGCAATTAGATAGCAGGTCCTACTCTTTCCTTTGTATAACCGAAATGAGTACTTCAACAGACTAACGTCATAATGAGTCATAATATCTATACCATAGAGTATATAACGCCGATGGAAAGCTTTACAGTGTTACAATATAATTTTGAGCCAGTAAATTGCAAAATATCAAGTTTCTTCCTTATATGCATATTTTCGGGAAAACTGTATTACCTTATGGCGTCATAGTGGACGGTACTCGTTAGTTTTATACATATTTGATACCAATGGAAAGAGTACAATGGTTGAATTAAATTCTAACCTATTACTGTAGGTACCAAATTTATAGGGAACGGATGGTGCAATAAAGCAAACTCAAGGCGAGGCCAGACAGCCCTCCTGCAGCGGGTGATTTATCGACATTCTCTTAACGGTAATAAGCGCGATGTACACCCCGCGCGCGAGCAGTACCGGGGAGGATTATTTACTTACCTAGGGAGTCCTGTTTTTGCGCCAGTGAGGCAATTCCATAAATGGAGGGTAGGGAGAATAAAGCGAAGTAAGCGATTTAGGCGATTCCGGGTTTACAAACGCCGGCTAAAACATCGATGCTTGTGATTATATGTAGTATTTATATAGCAGGCACTTGACGAAGCGAAACTCAATGCAATGAATGCGAGATCAGTAAATTATAATGATAGATAAAACATGGGGCTGAGCGAGGTAAAATTAATTTTAATTACACAAATTTAGTTACAACAACAAACCTATGTAAATATGATGGTACCATGATCACGCATTTTGTAACTTACAATTTTTTCAAATACAAAATGCAAGAAAGGGGAAAAATGATAGTTAATCATGTCTGGAGGTCATGAATATTTTAAAAGTTTAATTAGTTATGATAAAATCTGTTGCTCTACTGTTGCACAATTCATTGAATTGTCCACCCGTAGGACTGAAAAGCTATACTGATGCGTCATCTTTAGTACAAGTATAAAGGTTGATTATGACACTGGGTTGAGCATTTGTTACCAGGGCTCGTGGTTAAAATGAAGGTTTATTTTATGGGGCGTCCAATTACTTTGTTTCATTGAACAACGGCCAGCGCTCCTGGAGGGGTCCACTTTGATGGTAATTTTGGCACTGATTTAATTTATGCAGCAAGACGATTTACCAGTCACCTACGTCCTGGCTTAGCCACAAGGATGGTACCAAAGAGAGATCTTTAAAAATGTGCTCCATAGGACCATAGTGTAGTAAAGTGTAAAACCAAAGTTTTAAATCCGGTTTTGTTCCGGCAAACGGGGGGTGGCCGGATTCACCTCGAATTCGTAGCAATCGCCCTTCTCCCTCCTTCCACTTCCCGATTCAAGGCTCCACCACCTCCACACCAACCCTCATACTCTCCTCCTCCACTGCATTCCTCATGTCCTCTTTGGTCGGACCCGCTCTTTCTCAAACCACCCACCTCAAACTCAAAAGCCGCTTTGTTAAAAAATGCTCTCATCCTCTCAGCAATGCCATACGACCATTTGACAACCAATTCGGCTTCGCCAGTCGGTCAGCCGCCTTTTCCAAACCCAACATTCTGCATCAAATCTCAGTCTTTTCGTATCCATCAAATTTCCCACCACACATTGCTCTCACCATGGCTCTCTCTGCCCTTCTCAAAAATCCCCATCTCATTTCACTCAGGCACCTGTCTGACGCACTCCCACAGGATCACTGACTCACACCAACTCCTATACAGCCAGCCCCTTTTTATCTTCAAAGGAAATCGTATCAAGTAACGAAGACTCTCACATTCTCTAAACTCACCCACCCATACCTTACTCTGGCTGTAACAGCCGCCTCACATCCACAACCCGCACTAATCCTGGTCCCCAAGGGATGTGAACGCATCACTGGTTTCCACATCATTCAGCACAACGGGGGGCCACGGCCGGCCGCCAAGGCCCGCGAACGCCCGGCTTGCATGTCTTCACAACAAATTGCCATTGACAAGCCTGTGGCGGTCACTCGCTTTCATCTTTTCGTGCATATCCAATGAATCCATGTCCCACATTTGCGTCACACCACACTGATTTGCCTCTCACCCTCTTTCCACATATTCCAACATGGCGTCAACCTTAACTCTACTAACACCTCCCCTCTCCTCCTATCACCATACTTTAGTCTTCCAGGTTTACATTCAGGCCCTCACTCACAAATGCCTTCTTTCCACTTCCAAACTTCTCCCTCAAACCCTCCATTGTCTCACACAGTAACTAAATCATCCGCATACAGATGCTCACGCATCAAATAATCCTTTTTTCTTTTCAATCTCCGAAGCCACATCAACCATTCAATTGCAGAAAACCAAGGCGGACAGCACAGAACCCCTGATGCACACCACCCCACCTGCAAACTCCTAAGGAAAACTCAGACCCTACTTAAATCTTGTTTTGCTCCTTCATACTGACTCATCACCGCTCTAACCAACCCTTCTCGAGTATGCACCTGCGTCCTCATTGCCCAATCCATACACTTCCTCGGTACTCTATCAGAGGCCTTCTCCAGGTCCACAATGCACATATACAGCTTCTTCCCCTTTGCTCGTATTCTCTTGCATCCTCTGAAATGGATGAACACTGCATCTATCGTACCTTCCGGATAAAACAAATTGCATCTCACCATCTTTCACTATCCTCTGAATTCGTTCTAGTAGAACCCTATTCCAAATTTTCATCGCTGCTCAACAAACTTCACACCCCTATAGCAGCCACAGCTCATTGGCAGTACCCTGTTCCCTTAAAAATTGGAACTAACACACTCACAGCCCACTCCACCGGAATTCCTCCGCCATCTCTCATATGTCTTATTGCAGAAGCCAATTCTATCCACCTATCTGTAAATAATTTTGTAGTCTGGTGGCAAACTGACAATGCACTTTCACCCTGTTCAGGGCCTAGCAACTCTGAATTTATTCCTTAACACCGCATCTTCAGTGCAACTGAGATGCTTTGAGAAAGTTCTGGTTTAGAAATCATAATTATTTGCTTCTGGATGTTTTAGTCGAGCATAGGTATCTAACCCTTTACCCTGCAGCAATGCACTCAGATATAGACACCAATCTTGCTTTTCACATTTGTTGTGACTCGGGGCGATCTTTCAGCAACCTTTGCTAAGTAGGCTCGATACATCAGTTCCTTCCCTAAAACCGCAATTTGGGAAGCTGGAGCTTTACTAGGAAATAGTTTCTAGACCAGAATTTTATTTTTAACTCTAATTCTACAATTTCATTTCAAGAGCTCTTTTCTAATGCCCTTTGTTGAGTCTGGCAAGATCACGAACTCGATTTGATGACGTTTTTCAATTCATCCCCCGCATAGCCCAATTTTTACCATCAAGGTAATTTCTTTCAAATGCCATGACTAGGGCCAACAAGAAAGCAAAGAAAAACACCGGAGCAAATATGGTCTTCCGTACAAGCAAATCAGAGCACAAATACCAGGGATTAATTAGTATGTGGTAAAAAAAACGGCCGTAGCACGATAAGGTGTGCAATTACAGGCTCTATCATAAATGGTCATACAGTGTCAGTTTCAGTTTCTTAGTGTTCGTTCAGGCAGTAACATCATCGAAGTGACAGAAAGATAAACTAATAATATAGAATCATACATAAAGAATCAATTGTAGACTGTAATAAGATGAACGGTGAGGGATATGATATGCCAGGACCTACAATTGCTAATTTTGTACACTTGAATTAGCACTTTCAACCCTTTTGTATATTAGATAATGGCCTGAGATTTATGTTTATTTACATTTGTAATTAACTACTTGCTACAATTGTCAATTACATGTATTGAATAAATATCAGGTAATTCCACTTTGAAAAGAAATGACAGTTTGGCCCATACAGTCACAGTTAGTCACCTTCAGAATGCACATCTGGACTGCAGTAAGAAACTAGCTGGCTGCCCCGACACAATGCAGAAGTAAAGCATTTATTGAGAGACCTAGCCTACAAAGCATGTCTTCCAAATGCGACATTTTAAATTGTTTCAAAAGTATCCCTGTAAACTGGTTATCGTGAGGGATATAATATACTCCCCCAAATAATACTTGTAAAGTTATGCTAGATAATCTGCTTCGTGGACAATTCGGTTTATTGTCAAGCCACGTGTCTAGAAGATTATTATTTACTAAATTTACACACGCAACATACACAATTACGTTGATTCCTCCAAGAGATGATGAACTTTAACCTCCCACAATGCATTTCAGCACTTCCTGGCTTGCGCGCATATGCGCGCAACCTGACAACTAAATTTGTACTGCTCGCAACTCTGCGAGCATGAATTCACACTGTTAGTCAGGGACAAAATAAGGCGACAATTGCACGTCCTAACACAGAAAATTGTTGCAAGTGGGTAGGAATCTCAAAAGGGAAGAAAATTGGCACTATGTGGTGCAAAGCAACAGTTTCGTCCTCCATTTATGTGGTTTCCTTCGCCAGGATTAACAAGTCTAAATCAGCAGTTGGATTTTTGCGACTTATTTATCATCATCTACAGTGGGCAGCAGTACTGAGCATTGGACATATCACGTAGTATCCTCACCCAGGATCTCCGTTGATCGTAGCTACTTCCTCCAGGATGTGACGTAACTAGAGGAAAATTTTTATGGTATGGGCTATTCTACAAAAATCGGTGCAATTCCAACTCCAGAAAATTTAAAAATTAAGGTACTTCAAATGCTGCTTAGATTAAGTCGTTTGATGAGTCAACATGTGAAGATACTGGATCATAAGATATTTACGAACACCACTCTCGCATATTTATATGTAGCAGAGCCAATGAATTATGTACTTTTGTTTGTAACTTTTCCCCGATGTGAACAACGTTATCCAGTATAATTTTATCTTATAGCGGTCATGTTCTCACTCAATGATGTGTGTGTAAACCTACAATGAGTAGAAATATTTTCCCTTTAAGAAGACTTGTAAGCGGGACAGAACTTTTGGATTTGGAAAATAAGTCTTTAGACTACAACATAAGATCTCTCATTTGCTTATTAACTGAGTTTTAAGTATGTTAGATTGTTTGTAAATCTTAAGGAGCTTATTAGATGTAAGTCTTTTTACAGACTTATTAATTTTAAGTCCAGAAAAAGTTGTCCCGCAACAAGTCTTTATATGATTTAAAAATAAGTTCCAAGGATTTAGAGAGCAACGGTGCACGATATTACGCTTTAAATAAATATGGGAGATTCACACGGAAGGTTTTGATCGCAAGATCTGAATTTTTGATACGCTACGAAGGAGAAGCTAGAAAGAATCAGATAAAAAGTCTGTCTGTCTTTAATACCCCGACTGATTGCAAAGGCCATACCACTTGCAGGATATGGTAGCACATCTATGCCAGGAACAAAAATACCAAAGTACGATTTGATGTATTTATTCGATGTTTCGGATCCAGCAAATCGCTGCTGTCCCTTTAAAGGCACTGTTTGAAAAAATCACGGTAGTGAAACCCTGCCTTTATTTTGGGGAAAAAAAAAATTGCCCCTATAGATCTATAACAAGAAAAATAACGGTACCTTCCTTTTTGCGAATGATACGTAGATTTTCCTCTAGGGACGTTAGCGGCCATATGAGCAAGGATTATAAGCAGTAGCCTTAAAGCACATGGGGGTGGTTAGATAAAGTATGGAGTTGGAAAAATGAATTCACTCGGATTGAAGAACAGATAAGCTTTCATGGACATTTAGTGTGTATAGACGCAGAGGCCCACTATTTTATGTTTCGTTTATTCTGTGCACATGCAGACATTTATTTGACATACACAAAGTACATTAGGAATCATTATAATAGTTTAATTGGTCAAAGTTTCAGAAATGTAGAGCTGATTCATTTGATTGAGGCAATATGGTTCGAGTTCTAATAGACTCCTTAGGCTGTAATTGTGAGACAATTCGTTTACAATATTGAGCATTAATCACACTGATTGAAAATACTAACTAGCTAGCTTAGAATCTAAGCTCTCCCGTGTTGAAATCTCCATTTCGGTAACATACTTTCTGTCCCAAGAATAGGCTTGAATTCTGTAATAGGAATTGGTATGGTATTCATCTATTACGCATATTGATATAAAACTAGCATTGACCGAATATATCGGAGGGATCGCGTGTACCTAATGGGGAAGATCCAGATTAATGAATAGTTACACGTAAAGCTACCCTCAACTCCCTTTCAAACTATTGCTTTATTGAATTGGAATTTTGAATTTTAGCTGAAGAAGCAGCGCAACAATTGTTTATCGTGATTTTTGGCCAAAATAAGAAAGTAAAACACATAAAATGTAACTTTAAAATGAAGATCCATGGTTAATACCATGAAAAACTTTGTCCTGAGTAAGAGCAATTTGTGGTGTACCGAGTTTACACAGTAAAGTAGAGGGACGCTTCACCACCCCCCCCTCCCAACACACACATAGCTCAACTTTGGCGGCTTATCCTACCCCGGTAAGGGTGGTGGGTCCGAATTTGCTTTAACTGGGTATGATGTGCATAAAGGATGTAAACACTGGATTACCCTAAATAACTTATTGGACGACGACAACCGCGCAGTATTTATATGACTAAATATAATTAACCAAATCGTTCTTCATATTATTGACATCAATAAGTAGATAAGTCCTATGCACTTATTCCCCAAACATTAAAATCATATCATAATGTGCTTGCATGTTTAAAAAAAAGGCACCTTCCACGCATTTAAGAATTATTATCCAAATTGTCGTCGCTGAAACCAAATTCACGTTATTTGAGGCAAACCATATCAAGGCTTTAAAACTACATTAAACACTAATATTCAGATTGTTATAATTGTTTGGTAAAATAATTTAAAATTAGGTTAAAAACGCGTGTTTTTTTGTTTTTTGCAGAAAATGTAATAATGACACCATGCTAAAAGGCAACCTTCTAAGAATCTTAACCAAATATTGAAAGTTAATGTTCATGTTTTCGCGAGATTCCCTATTACGAGACTGACTTTTTAAACACTCTGCATCAATAATCCAACTTTACCCAATTTTGAAGAAAGTTTGGTATCCGTCTGCCACCTCTTTAAGAATCACGAGAGGCTCTCTGTGAATGGAAAACGATTGTAGAAGCAATCGAGACAAATAGTGAAGTATCGTCGCTATAGACGTATAAGCAGACGAAATCTGCAAGACTTCCATAACAAACCACATTTTTAATGTTAGTTTCTTTATATATTATGGAAAATATAGCACAAAGACAACTCAATGACATAGGGCATACCATGACCAAAAGGTCAAACAGTGGCCCCAAGAAGTGGTCACCTCTTACCCGAAATTTAAAAAGCACAACTCTTCCAAACCGAAGAGAGTGTAATTTGTGGTTGACTGAAAAAGTCCTGCTATCATATGTAAAACCGCTTATTGTCAAATCTAAACACACCACTAAATTGATGGGTCACAAGCAGTGTGATCTAGTTGTAGATTTTGAAAAGTGTGACGTTCAGATCAATCGAATATCAGTATGTACCTACCATTACCATCATCAATGCAAAAATTGTGCCATACTTACCAGACACTTCTCTGTAAGAGGTTTCCAGATTTATTAAATACCATTGACATGTCACCTTGTTTGCACCGCTAGACAAATAAATACTTATTCTATACACAATTATCATATCAGATGGGGTAAATTGCCTGACGTAGTTTAGATAATGGCCAGAACTTGACCATTTCAAAAGCCTAGGCCTAACTTCGAGTAATTCTCGATGAAACTTGTTTAATTGTTGTTGGAACAAAGTGCAATGAATAGAAATGCATCAGAATTTCATTCTACCTGTGGCAAGATCTACAAGATCTCTGTTTGGTCTCCTTTTTTATATTTTACCAAAAGGTGAAATCTCAGAATTTCGGGACCCTTATGGTTACTATATCTCTAAAACCGTTTTAACCCATCTGAGTATTTTAATGGAATTATTTTGCTTCTTTTGAGTAGCTTTTCCATGATAAAAATTAAAGGGCAAGGTAACATGTAAAAACAGCCCTATTCTTACGGAAACTATGGGCCTCCACTTCCGACGACTGTGGTCCCCTTGTGGATGTATCTTACACTGGAGGTTGGGCGCAGTGGTTATAGAATAAAAAGAGAAAATTAGTCTTACCACCCCTTCTAGATTGTGTTGTACCCTTACCCCCAAAGAAAGACACCTTTTCTGGTTGCCAAATGATTGTTGCAGATTTGACATTTTAGGCCCTTCTATTTTTATATAGGTAGAGCATAGGGCAGCCAGAAGTGATGGATAGGGTGGAATCCCCAGAGAGGTGACCAACACACCAGTACATCCGTTTAGTACCACAGTACACTGATTTTAGGTCCCAATGGATCGCTAGTAGCATTCCTCTTTTCCATTGAAAACAAAACAGACAAGCCTTATTATTACGTCAGAATGACGTCACAAAATCCGTGTAGCACAACTTCAATTTCCAACACATACACACACAACGTAGAATAGGAAAAAATCTATTTTTCACCACAAAAGGTAAGAACATCAGACTTTCATGTGAGTTTTGGCTCTAAATGATGGCAAATGACTATAGGGTTTTAGGGCCATGATAATTGTTCCGCGCCGTAAAAATATTTTTCCACCATATAGATCCAGTGTTTTCATACTTGCCTTTGCTGATTGGATGTCATAATGACGTCATACGGAAATGATTGTATTATTTTAATACCACATGGAAGAGCCGCCCAAAGCTATCACGGTGGTACCAATTCTTTGGAACAGATGTTTGTCATACCGCAAATCTGAGGTGTGTTGTTATCGAAAAACCTGGCCGCGGGACACAGGGTTAAAAGGAAGTAGCTTACATAGACATAAAATCCACATCAACATTGACCAAACTCGGGGCACATGATGAAGAGGAATTTAGTTAAGACTATCTAAGTCATCCCTGAAGGTGATTTCTGTTTCCATCAGTGGATAAAAATATCTAACATACCCCAATTACTGTGTTTGTGCACTTGGATTTGGCTGTAAAGTGCAATATTAATCAGATTTGAATTCGTCAAAATGCAAATTTTAAGACCCCCCTCTTAAAAAATGGGAAGATACCGCCACACATCTGAACATATCTATACTTAGCCAAGGCATAAGACATGCTCAGACAATAAGGACTTAGTCAAAGATATGAATTGAGTATTAACGGAATGGTTGCTTAAAAATTTGGGTAATGTATTGCATTTTTGCCTTAATTTGCTACTTGGTGAAAAATCACTGAATTTCAGGCGGTTAGAAAAAACATCTTCTTGAAACACTGGCGGGTACATAAACATGTGCAGAGATAAACATTACATGCTTAAGCAAAAAGATTATTCAATATGAAGAGGACATCGCCAGGATAAGGAATGAAGGAACGCACTCTATAGTTTCATGAGAACGGGATGAATTTGAAACTTCCCCACTATAAGCGACATGCTTCCCAAAAAAAAAAAAAAGAAAAAGGGTTTACCTTTGCGTAGTTTTCAAAAAATTCAACTCACATAACTTCGTCAAAAGTGTCTTTTATGTAGAAATTAAATAGGGCCGTCAATGGGTTAATGAAATTCAAAATTTGAACCCTTTCCCCCCAAGAACCAAAATGCCGCTTTGCAAGGATGGTTATATTAATTAGAAAACATATATGTGAGTGGCATTCTGGTTCTTGGGGGGGAAAGACAAACCATTTTTGGCCTTATTGTTTTGTTTGGGGGGCCTGAACACTAAGTGGAATTGCCAAAGAGCAACAAACCCTATTACATCTATACATGCCATACCACACTACGAGGTAGGGCATGCTAATCTAACAAGGACTCGGTTCAGTAGCCTTGGATGGAATTATGGAATAGACCCTGACCAGCAGCTTCTGGGTATCATAAATGAATACTAAAAATGCTTGAGGTGTATTGCTCAATATACATTGTGAATGAAAGCTACTAAACTGTGCCACGTGAATTGGGATTTAATAGTGTATGTGAGTTACTTGCTCATGATATATAAGCGCTGTCATGGGCCATAAGATTGAGGGTTATTGTGTTGCATAAAGAGTTTGCTTGGTGTGCATGAAGACGGATTATGTAATCGCAAATCTTGGCACATCTTGCACTACCAATAGGATATTTGGGTTTGTTGCTGCCTACGTAGCCTTTGTAGCTTATGAAGGGACAAAATAGTTATCTAGGGCATCATTTACAAGCGCTATAGACAACGGTCAGCTAGCAACCTCTCCTGTTTTCATTTAAGTCATAACTGGTCATTGTAATGGAGGCATGACTCTAAGCTTGCTTTTTGCAGAGGGGGGGGAAAGGTATACCCCTGACGTTGCTCATAGACTTTCTCTAATTTTTCTTGTACAGGTTATTTTGGTTTACATAATTAAAATAGGTTCTTCCAAATTGTTGTACTTAAAACATAAGCATTTGTACTCGTTATGACTCTTAGCACTACTAGGCACTACATTTTAGTTATTGGTTTCTCTATCATAAAACATGAGTCGAATGTTATTTTCAAAGATTCCTAATTGCAGGGAAATGAAAGAAATATTTCAAATTTTGGACTTCAGAGAATGTGTTTTGTATAATAGATTTTTCTTTGTTTGTGAATTAATGATATATGTTACAGCCTGCCGCCCGGATGTAGCCCACAGACATTGCATTGGGCGAACACTTTTTCTTAAAGCCCATCTTGTTTTTGTCCTGGAAGTGATGAAAAAAATAAAGGAATAGCACTAAAAAGGTGCATGGTGCGATGTCAGACTCGAGCCGTACCCATGCGGTGATCCCGGGGGGGGGGGGGGGCACTTGGTATTCAAGGTGGATTGATGCTGCCGTGAACAAGAAAACGCCGCCGTAAAAAAAAGGTGTCTTTGTTTTTTTTATTTTCCAACAGGTGCTATGTATCGCGCCGTACATCGTTTTTAGGGTGTCAAAAACAGCAAAATATGGAAAAAAGGGTAATGTTTCTTTCTTAACCCTAAAATTGTCATGTTATATCTCATAAGCGGGATCAAATCATCCAAAATATTTGTAATCGGATTTGGGAAATAAAGCAAAGCAAATAATAAAGGGTATATTTACATTCAACAAAATGCACTGCGTACTGTTTGAGGTATCATAACAGATAAACTACTTGTTGGTTATGGATGTTTTTTTTGAGCTTGTTTTTTTTAGTCGGTGAAATACGTGTTTAGGGTGCATTTTTGAAAGTCCATGTTCACGCATCCTATCACCTTTGAATACCGTGGCCCCCCGGGCCGGTGATGGTAAGCTCCAGCGTGTCGCTAGCCCACGGGCGATTCATGCATACAAGTTGGATCATCTGGTGAGCAATTCTGTGACCGTGGATAGCATAGGTTCATTCTCATTGTTTTTTGTTTTCTATGAAGGTTGATGAACAAATTTATTAGCATGGTGCAGCTCCCTAATAGTGTGATCCTGGAGGGGGTTCAAATAAGTCCGTACACGGGTCGCAAATGAAAATGCTTGGATGATGTACAACGGTCGCAAAGTTTCCATTTTGTTACAGGATTAAAAATGTATGTTTGACTACCTATACTGTATGGTTATGGAATATACCAAATTCGTCAAGTGGCCAAAGTCCTTAATCTTTAAAATAGGATCAAATTGTTCATATTTCCTCAATACCGCAACAAAAAACAATAGTTTGCCGGCTGCCAACCTAATTAATTTCTAAAATTCTGGATCATCGACAATGGCAGGGACCTTGTTTTGTCATTAATCTTGAAAACCAATTACTTTTGTTGCAATCCCTGTGGGAAAGGTGAACAAGTTGAGACCATTTTTAAAGAAATCGCCCCCAATACGGAAGATTTTGACCTGTTGGTGGTGCCCCTTTGGCACTTGACGAGTTTTTCGTGTTTATATCTCCGTAAGTTGTAGGTAGTGCAAAACTATACCTTTTTATTAAATCCGCGTAACAGATGGACAATTTGTTTACATTTTTAGCAACAATCCGCTGCAAGCATTTTGTCCCCTGTATTAGGGGCCCCCTCCCTGGTGCACCATCGCTAATTTGTTGCAATAACATCATAAATATCTATCCCTGATGACCCCCTAAATTGTTCCAAGATGACCCACATACATTTTTTCGCGTGATTGATCCGCCTCGGTGCTGTAATGGTTTTGAAATGAATGTGGATGGTTAGGTAATAGGCGCCAATGGGCAGAAAAAATGGAAGTTTGTTACCTAATGCCTTTTCGGTTTTTAGCCTATATCCCTAAAAAGGGGGATATTTGGTGTGTTCCGGTGATGATGTATCGGCATTGCACATACTTTCCGGCCCAGTGCTAATATGGTTTGGTAGGATATTGGTATTAATGTCAAATCGGGGCCAGTTTTTAAATATTGATTGTGAATTATACATTGATTTTTAGAGTATTTGCAGAAAACATTCTGGAATCTTGTGTGAACTTTTTGTGCTATGTGAACCTTTTTATACACCCTCCCCACCTACTGGCAAGGCACAGGGAAGCACGGGTCCATAGGGGCTTGTGTCATTCCTAATCCTATATTCTATTAACCTTTGCTGCTTGCCCATTATTGAAAATGCCAGATTCTGATTGGTTAGTTCCCGCCACGCCCATTATCTGCAATAATGGGTCGCCAAATCATTTTCTTATTAAATCAAGCTGTTTTAGTAATAGAATAGAAATAAAGGGTTTGCAGTGTCATTTATGGGCTCATATGTTCCCGGCCAGAAAAACTTTAATAATGGTCCTTCCGCTGCGGCCCTCGCCCATTATTCAGTTTTTCCGACCTCGGACACATTATTCGCCCATAAAGATACGCAATACCCTTTATTCTTCAATATCATCCCGTACGACGGGACCTAAATTGGGTGTAAAATGGTAGCAAAACCCTTTAACAATCATCAGACCATCGCGATCCTGAATGCCATCCCTTTTCTTTCTTCACTCATTATTTTCCAATTTGATTTGAATAATACTACTATTCCCCCGTAGTAATTCAGTGCCTATATGTTCAGATATTATGTTTTTAAAACCCCATAGAAATTTGGGTAATAATCCATTTTTATGGAGGGGAAAAATTTAGAGTTCATGGTTATTGGAGGGTGAACTGATAGAACAACCTCGTCCTCTCCCACTTTACTGGATCAAATTTGAAATTTTTTGGTATCTGAAAAATTCTTATATTTCTCATTACAAAGCAGTGAAATTTAGGGCAGGAAATGTTCTTTTGATTTTATGAACAAATTGTCCCTCCAAAGTCCAAATGTGTCGACCACATTAATTACATATACACTGTCCTATAGGCCAATTTTAGAGCACACATTTTGCTTTACTAAATCCCCATGGCTGAACCGATTTAACTCAAATTTGTAATCAAATGATTTCTTTCCCCTTAAGTTTGATGGGGGTAAATTGCCTGCGTATGTTAGATCATAGGCCATAACTTTGACCATGTTCAAAAGCCCTTAGGCCTAACTTCGACGTAATTCTCGATGAAACTTGGTTAATGTTTGTTGGAACAAGTTTGCATTACATATAAATGCATCAGAATTCATTCTACCCCTGTGCAATCCTAAAATGACTCTTTTTGTTGTTGGCCCTTTTGTTATATTTTTACCAAAAGGTGAAAAATCAGACTTTCTGTACTGTACCTAATTTTTACTATTCTCCTCTGAAAACCGTTTTAACGCATAGTAATATTTTAATGGATTAATTTGGCTCTTTTGATATGCTCTTCTTTCCATGATAAACAAATAAGTGCAAGGAGGTACATGTAAAACACCAAACCCTATTCTTACTAAACAAAAACTTCTCTTACCACCCCCCTTCTAGATTTTGTTTGAACCCAGCAAAAACACCTTTTCTGGTGCCAAATGATTTTGGTTTTTGTCAATTGACATTTTTAATGCCCTTCAATATTTTATATAATAGGTAGAGCATAGGGGCATCCTAAAGTGATGGATAGGGTGGCACCCCAGAGAGGTACCAACACCCCCAGTATACCATCGTAAAGTACCACATACACTTGATTTTGGTACCATGGATAGCTAAATTATGCATCCCTCTTCTCCATTGAAAACAAACGACAAGCCTATTATTATACGCAGAAAACGTCACAAAATTCCCATGGTAGCAAAACTGTCAATTTCCACACACAATACACCACACAACGTAGAAATAGGAAAAAATCTATTTTTTCTTATTCACCAAAAGTTTAGAACAAAACAGACTTTCCATGTGAGTTTGGCTCTAAATGATGGCAAATGACTATAAATGTTTTAGGCCATTATAATTTTTTTCGAGCCAGTAAATTTTCCACCATATATATCCATTTTTCATACTTTGCCTTTGCTTATGTGTCATAATGACGTCGTAACGGAAATGTTTGTACTTATTTTAATACCAATGGGGGGGAGAGAAGAAAACTATACGCTATCCCGTGGTACCAAATCTTTGGAATCAGATGTTTCATAACGAAATCTGATGTGTGTTGTTATAGAAACAATGGCCCAGGTACACAAGGGTTAAGAAGTACTTACATAGACTAAAATCACAATTCAAAACCTTGAACCAAACTCGGTGCACCCTGATGAAGGACGAGGAATTTTATGTAAGCTATCTAAATCATCCCTCAGATGATTTCTGTTCCAATCAATGGATAAAAATTCTACATACCCCAATAATGTGTTGTTGTTGCACTGCATTTGGCTGTAAGTGCAAATCATAAATTAATCAGATTTGAATATCTCAAAATGGGGTCAATTTTTAAGACCCCCCTCTTAAAAATGGAAGATACCTCAACACATCTGAACATATCTATGCTTAGCCAAGGCATAAGACATGCTCAGGCATAAGGACTTACAAATGCATTGAGTTTTAAATGAATGGTTGCTTAAAATTGTAATATTGACATTTTTGCTTCTTTGCTACTTGGTGAAAATCACTGATTTCAGGCTTAGAAAAATACATCTTCTAGAAACACTGCGGGTACATAAACAGTGCAGAGAGAACACAATTAACATGCTTAACAAAAAGATTGATTCACTAATGTAAAGGACATCGCCGGATAAGGAATGAAGGACGCCCTCTACAGTTCGCATGAGAACGGATGAATTGAAACATTCCCACTATAAAGCGACATTGCTCAAAGTTTACCTTTTCATATTTTCAACAAATTTTCAACTTCACCATAACTTAGTCTCAAAAAGTGTCTTTTATTTAAAATTATAATAACAGGACCCTCAATGGGTAATAATTGTTTAAATTGAACCCTTTCCCCCCCAAGACCAAAAATGTGGGGTGCCGCTTTGCAAGGATGTGTGTTATAATTAATTAGCAAACATATATGTTAGTGCAACTGGGGAAGAGGGGGCTCTGGTTCTTGGGGGTGAAATACCCCTTTTTTTCATTTTTTTTTGTTTTTTTGTTTTTTTTTTTAGGTGTTTTCTCATTTGGGGGGCCCTGTCCCCCCCTCACCATGGCCTTGCCACCCACCCCCCCCCCCCTCTTACATATATACATGCCATCCCACACTACTACGCGGTAAGGCATTCTTAATCTAACCAAGGCTCGTTCCATTACCTTGGATGGCAATGTTAATAACCCCGTTCACCCTTCCCTCTCTCCCGTTTTTCTCCTCAATAATACTAAATGCAGTGGGTGTATTGCTCAATATACTGGTGAAAGAAACTATTACAACTGTGCCACGTGGAATTGGGATTTTAAAATAATGTGATTGTGAGTTTACCTTTGTCATGCTATAAAAAAAGCGCTGTCAATGGGCCATAAAAAAAGATTGCGGGTCATTGTGTTTGATAAGAGTTTCTTGGTTTGCATGAAGATCGATTATATGTATCCACATCTTGGCACTTCAATTGCACTACAATAGGTATTTGGGTTTTGTTGTAAAGGGCTGCCTCATGTAGCCTTTGTAGCTTATGAAGGACAACAATATCTATCTAGCATCATTTAACCAGCTCTTAACAAACGGGCAGTTATGCAACATCTCCCTGTTTCTCCTCTTCTTTCATTTAAGTCATAAAAACCCCCCCCTGGTCATTGTAATGAGGCATGCTCTAAGCTTTGGCTTTTCCAGAGAGTAAATACCCCTGAAGTTTCTCAGACTTTTCTAATTTTTTCTTGATACAAGTGTATTTTTGGTGATATAAAACACCTTGCATACTAAGAAAGTACTTGTAAAACACCAAGTCAAAATTGATGATTGAATAATACTATAATGATTTTAGAGGGCCTCCTTCATTTCTAATCCGGCGATGTCCTTTGTTATTAATTATTAAGTAAGGTTTCCTTCTATTTTTGGCCAATTTTTCATTTTTTTTCCACGCAAATGTCAGGGAAATATGGCCTTTTAAGGGGGGTCCATTTCACCACTAAGGGGGTTCTAATTATTTTTTACTTTGGTGTCATGAATTATTCCCAAACCCCCCTCCATGCTGTGAATTTGGTTAAACAAAAAAAAAAAAAAAAAAAAAGAAATCGGCTGACCCCCATCTTCAGCCCTGCTGGTGCTTAAAAATGCCCTTAATATTGACCAAGAGTGGCATGGCATAGATACTTATTGTTCCGGGACCACAAAAAATTATATAAACTTTCGCTCGAAAAGCATTTCCGTTTTTCAATTTGATAACTAAGTTTATCGAAAACATAGTTTTTCTTGTTAAACTAAGTTTATCAGTCGAAAAACATTGTTTTTCGGGAGATAAACTTGTTTAGGTGACGACAAAAAACAACCTGTTTTTAATTTTGTCTTTTCTTTTCTGGAGTCAAAATTGACCTAAAATACCCCACAAATTTGAAAAATCAGAAGACAAAATGAAAAATTTTTACAAACACATTTTCTTACAAATTAGCCAACATTTTTAACTTACAGCTAAAAACAGGCTGATTTTTGGAAAACTGACAAATCCTGCAAAACTGAAAATCAGTGTCGGTCGGGCGGGCCCGAATAGCTGTTTTTTTTTTTTTTGTCGCCTTAACAGCGATAAGCGAAAACACATTTTTCGAATTATTGTACATTGAGCTTGCCATATGTGGCTCAGCAGCACTAAAAATATCGCCCAACCCTAAAGCATAAACAAGAACAAGGCACACGTCGAAAATGTCGCGTCGCCAGCTCTCCATCATTTTGGGAAGCAATTTTCGATGTCTGAAATAACATCTATTTACTGCAGGTGACCTCCTGTGAGTAACTTCTGAGAGGTTATCTATCTAGTCCAACAAAAATGGGCCGGGAAAAAGAGAACCAATGAAGCCTGGTCGTTGGGTATCCAGTATTGGAAAATGTGTTTTAGTTTTTTACTCGTAACTTGGTAGCAGAATTTGGAAGTCAATAAATTGGTCATTGCAGTCGGGAAACAAGCGATCAATCGGGCGATCGCCGGATTGAACGACTACGGCAGTGTTGCCAATAAAAAATTTTCACTTGGTGATAATGGCCAAAATAAGTAGCACCATTTTTTATCTTCCTGTATCTGTGAGGGCACTATTCCGAAAAAAATGCCCCCCCCCCAATTCATTTAAGTTCGCATGTGAACTGTGCATGGTGGAGCGCGCTCTGCTTCCCGAAAATTGCAATTTTGGTCAAAATTAAATCATGTCACTGATTTATTATTTTTTGTTACTTGTTTACCGTCAAATTAACTGATTTTAAAACTAAAGGTTCAGGCCAAAGAAAATTCCGAGTTTATCAATTTTTTTCCTGGTGATGAGGCCTGAGGCGACTTTTTCACTTTTTCATTATTATTTTCATCCGATTTCATATTGACTAATTAAATGTCTGTTGTTTTAAAAAAACCCAAAACTGATACGGAAAGATAGGGACACGTGACAGAAAAAAAAAATGGTTGTGCTTCCAAGTTATCAAAAATATGTTTTACAAACAAAATGGACAACATAAACATCTACTAAAAAGTTGAACTTTTAAATATTTTTGAAAATGACAATTTTGAAAATTTATAAAATTATGGTTTTTCTTTTTCCATTTTTATATATTTGTCACATTCTGACGATGCGGGTGGGCTAACGATGAACTCAGAATCACACCCTCCATGCGCCTATGTATTTATTTAAGTTAAAGAGACACGAGGACATTTAAATTTCCAGAACGAAGCGCCCCTAATTTTTTTTGAACCTGGGTTTTGACATATTGACTTGCTTACCAATGTATTAAATCCACACATGAAGGGAATAAGCTGTATACGCCGTGCTTTATGTAATAAGATGATGATTTTGTATATTCTGTCGTGCATGACAGAAAATCAAGCAAGGTTTTCTATAGTGCCGGGATGATTACGATAGCGGGAAGTTCAAAACAAAATTTGCTATTTTCGTGTGTACTTGTTTGTTCAATAGACCTTTGAAATGTTCTCGGTCGGAGGTCTTAAAACCATCAGTGCAATTTATCAGAAATTAAAAAAAAAAAAAAAAAAAAAAAAAAAAAAAAAAAAAAAAAAAAAATAAAAATATTTAAAATTCCCAGGAATAGCTTAAAAGGTTGTTCATAAGTTGGTCTGTCAAATTAATATGGTGGAGATATTACACTTGCCGCACAAATTTTATGTTCAAAGTAAAATATTTCATGAAAGTACTGTATATATGACAACAATTGGTGTCCATTTTTGTATAATTGTTCTAATGCAACAAGTCCCATTTCATTGAGTGGATAATAGTGAAGTTAAGTTTAAAAATGTCCAAGTAAAACAGTCAGGGTGGAGCGGTGGGGGAAGCCCCATCTAAAGACCAACAGTTTTCCGTTTTACGGAAAACGGAGAAATTAACGGGAATCAAGGTTCGAACATGGATTTGGAATTCTTGGAGAAAAAACCTGAATGTCCTGAAAAACTGGATTTTGCCAGTTCTCCACAATTTTGATCAAAATAATGGTTCAAATTTCATCCTACCACTAATTAGTTAGAATAATTAAATCAAACTTTCAAAATTAATTTCATAAAATAACAAATTGGTGTCACTGGATAGATATTTACTATCCCTGTTAATAGAGTAAAAGAGTGAAAATCCGCGTTTCAGGAGTGCGAATCCGCTGGGCATTTTCGCCAAATCCGCAGATTTTCCGCCGCATCAAAATTTTGACCTTTCCGCGCAAATCGCGCCCAAAATGTGCCTTCCGTGGAAAACCGCACCCTAAAAATCCGATTCTTTTTCAACTGCCGGAGATCAAAAAGTCTACCAATTGTATGATATTAATCATCCTTGTTTCTCCTCAGTCTAAATTTCATGTGAATGTCATATGCTACTTTTTCACATCCTTCCCATGTAGCCACACACGTGTCACTGTCAGTCACGCCGATGTCTTGAACTGACATTGACTGATGTTAATAACCATCTTCACAATGAATATTTTAACCCATTCGACCACTCATCACTGTCGTCTCAGTCACTGCCCAATTCTAATAATTTTTATTCAAGAGCTTTCATATGAAGCCCTATGCGCCTGTGTCACTAATTTTTGGCCGTGGGTGTGGCTTCGACTACGTGCGTGCAATAGGTCATAAAACTAACCAACCTCATTGCACCTCGGTGGTCGAAGCCACTGTGTTACCACGTGAGAAAAAGAGTTTCCCACGACGTGATAAGAACTCGACATCAAGCACCCCTTGTTTTTTGGCACCATGTGTAGGTTTATTGGGGCCATGTAACGCGTCTCACCAACTTCCAGAAATTACGAATAATAAATCAACAGATAAACGCAAATCAATAAGCACACACAGTTTCAGTTATAGTTATTACCTTGTATTCATGCAACATTAAATAGAAATATGCACACTGCGTAGGCCGTGGCTTTAATTATGTCATCATTAAAAGAATCTTTTTTTAATCATTTAACATACTGTACCAAATTGTATACACAAAAACAAATAATGCAATCAAGGTATTCCCTCAGGAAGGGGCAATATATGCCTACTGGACACAAAAGACCAATAAGTATTAACCAATACTGTTTTTTTTTTATTAGACAAATTAATAACCGTAGAACCAATATCAGTCTCTCCTGAAGCAATTGTTTTTGTGCTTTTGTGTTTTTTCCCGATTGAGTATTTACATAAGTATCTAACCTTACCCCCCCAATAATTAAATGGATCTATCAAACATTTTAACATCCACAACAGTTCCATTCATATGTTAATCGGGGGGGGGGGGGGGCTGGATTTTTTTTTTTAAATATAATGATATAAACAACAATAATTAAGTCCGGATTATTTTATAAAACTCCTTTAGAATAACAACCTAGATTGAAATCATGGTGATGAATTGCTAAATAATGGTCATTTTTATCCTGAAATAAACGTAATGCCGTCTCCATACAGCTACATTCGCACATGGCCCATGGCCTGGCCCGGGCCTGGCGGCAAAATTTGATACAATGAAGGCTAAATAACAGTGAATTGTTTAGAATCTTAACGGTATTGCAAATTTGCCGATCAGAAATTACCTGGTGATCATTTATCATGTTTATATACGTGTGGTCCTGAGCTGAAATGTCATAACAGATCAGTATTTCAAAACCAGGGGGTTCAATTTCGTTGTGCTTGCGAGATCGGTTTAAGAATAAGGTTTTTGCGTCCATTTTTCCCATAATTAATGACATACATTAACAGCATTGCGCTTGTATATTGGGCCTTACATTTTTCCACCAATTATGTTACAAATGACGGCATGGTTTGCCTTGACACTTTAATTTGTCTCATTATACTCCAAACCTATAGTTGTTTTAGGATCGACTCTCCCATGACCTGCAATGTAACCTACTAGGCTTCGACTTCCACTCACTGCACTGACTACTTGAAGATGCCGAAGACGTCATTTTATTCCAAGTATGCGTCTTACACACATTAAAAAAAAAAAAAAAGGCCGGTGCACTATGAGTTCTTTTTTAATAATAAACTCAAGTATGAGTCCTTACAAACACAAATTAAAACCCCCACGTGTGAGTTCTATTTTGAATCAAAATAAAATTACGATTCTTCCGTGCTTTCCTCCGACGAGCTTGTTTCGAATGGCAGACTGACAGTAAATCGAGACCAGTACTTTACCGCGTCCCTCAATTAGCATGTGGGAACTTTGATAGGCAATTTCTTATTTTAATGTATACACTAGTGCAAAATAGCCCAAGTTGATTATTCAAAACAACGTTACGAAGATCGTTATTTTTGTCACCCATTTAAGTACGTTTCTCAAAATTTATTTTTGCCGTGTTTAAATGAACCCGTCGATTTTTTTGTTTTATAACCTCAGTTTTATCATAGAGGCCTGTGGTTTTCTAACGGTACTTTAGTACGTGGTAAACCATGGCTGGAGGTTCACGGGCGTGTCGTCCATCGGGGTCAGGTAAATTAATGTCAATTTTCGTAAACAAATGTACATTTCTTGATGTTGCGATTGCGTGACTATCAAAGATTCAACGCATTTCTGTCATTGTTCACTCACGTTCGACGTGATATTTACTCGTTTGACAATAATTGGACTATGATGCGTTTTTGTGACTTCTCATATTCACTATTTATCGGTCATTTATGGTACGGACATATTTTTTTTTCATTGATATGGGTTTACGCGAATCGACTTTGATTCGCGTACGCATAATCTTACGAGAATCATGGCGCGAATCGATTCACGGATTCGCGTCGAAATTGCAGCCTGAAACTTATCTATGGAATTTTCCGTTCTTGGGGATTTCCTTTTCTTTCGCATCAGTCTCAGAGTGAAGCAATACAGTTCAACTCATCGCTCATCATGATTGGACCAGCTATATCTTGGCAAATGGATGTATTTTAATGGATAACAAAAATACACAAAGTATAGCCTACCAATGAACAGGATTATAAACCCATTCAATGCATGCATTCCAACGATGAATTAAAACCTTCTAATCGCATCACTGCACTTTTCCTCTCATCTTTTAGGACGTACCACATGTGGTCCCATCCCACCTCATTCCCAGTAACTAAAAGAATCAATCATCACCTGATTCAACCACTTGACTCTATCGCTGCATGGGGTGGGATTTGTCCCCGGGACAGGTATACTTTCGTAAAGGCGCGGCATGTTTATTTATTGAGTCGGTTTTTGTTTTAAAACTGCATTTGCGGGTCGTCCAACTTTTGATCAGTTGCTGGCCTGCTGCCGCCGCCCATGCGTTACTTGTTATTCTTAACTTCCTAGAGACCGCCGGAAGTTTTTTGACTTTGGAACACCCCGATGCATGAAGAACAACACGAATACCGTCAGGGATTATATGTCAATCGAGTAAGTCCCTGCCCTCAAGAGGAATAATTGACGGCCCATTGCAGTGGTACCACACCAAGCGATTAAGCCGATTCAAGCACTCTAATTGCTCTCTTGTTACTTGGGTATTGTAGTAGACGGCCTCGACCGTCTTGCTGCGATCATTAAATTATCAACTTGCAGACAAATCGATTTTTCTTTTTCTTGCAATCACATTTGATCGTTAAGAAAAACAGTCGGGCAAGAGTTCAATGACCTTTTCTGGTAGAAAATATACGAAATCCGCTGTTTTTCTTCTTTCACCCGTCCCGAAAACGGAACATCCGCAGCGGAAAGAGGCAAAATCCACGCATAACATGTCATTTTCCGCCATCGCGGCTTCTCCCGGCCTATATGACATGCCAACCACATCTCTCAGATTAGAAATAGTGAATAATTTTTGAAGAAAAGATTTGGAAAAGCAAAGCCTCTACCTATCCATCAAACTTGCCGCCAGTAAAAACAGAAACAGAAGTGTTGCTACTTCCCCTACCCATTGCATTTTGGGAGTGCGAGTTTTTGCCAAACTCGGATCATTTTTCAACCTACTGCATTCCACCAAATGTGTATCGATTGTTGCCATGTGTACAAGCATCTGGGCTCCTCTCCCAGTGTATAATTAAATCGGCTGGACAATGCCAATTTTCGCTGGACAAATAACAAAACCAACGAGTTGTCGGACCATGAGCAAGTATAATGTTTCTTTTCTCGACTCGCCGATTTCAAATTCCCATTGTTATTGGTGTCCCCTAGAATGGCTAAATTAAGGGTTTAATTATAAAACGGAAAAAAACGGAATCGGCGATTTATAAAAGGAAACTCTGGTCTTACCATAGACTTGCACAAACAACTGAAAATACACCAATTTCTGACCTTTCTACGATATACCCGAAAAGTATTCACAGTAAGAGGAAATCGTTCTTTTTAATAAGCATTGTTGAATACCTACATTGTAAAGATAAATGTTCTGCAAAGAACACCATGCATTTATACAGGGTGAGTGCAATTATACAGGGTGGAAAAATACATATTTGTGACCTAATTTCTAAATTGTTCACATTGGTAAAATGTTATTTATTTTCTGTGTTATAACTCTATTTATTTTTAATTTAAACCTTAAAAAAAAAAAAAAAAAAAATAAATATATTTGATATTAATAATATATATCAGGGTGGTTTCAAATTGTATAGGGTGCATGAATTTACTGACGTTTTTTTTTTTGTGTACATTTTAAATATCATCTTCAAATGCGTATCATCACAATAAATGCTTTATTTTGTACCTGTAGGCTTATATTTTAGAAGTGTGATATTCACTTTTAATGTATGTTCGTACAAATTATTTGCTTTACATACACCATCAGTGTATATTCAGAAGAATTTTGCCTGGGTATACGTGCAGGAGGTCGCATTTCATAAGTTTGGACCACAAAACTATTACATGGTAGAAAATAACAATATTGTGCCTTTTTCATTCAACTAGGATTACATTTAATCAATACATTCTAGATCCCTTACAAGTATACCATTTTTGGAAAGCTTATATGAGGTTATCTGGGAAACCCGTCGATTCGCACAGGACAGTTTTGAAAAAGTAAGAAAATACCTTAAAAATCTGTTATGTTTTACTTATTTTTTGTCAGATTGTACAAATAATCCAAATTACGTCAAACTTTTGATATGTGTATCATAGAAGAAAGAAGTCAAAATTTGGAAACTTATATTTCAACTTTGCAATGATAGTCAAACTCAAAATACAAATTTTGACCATGTGGCGGTTTTCCAGATCTTCTCACATATTACAATGTTGCCAAAACAGCTAAGTTCAACCTTGTTGTACAGGTGGGGTCAGAAATATACAGTGTGAAACAAAAGAATTAGAGGATTTGTTCTTGTCATGTGTGAACTTGGTTTCCTTTCTGAATATATGTATATCAAATAAATAGGGCTTCAGAAAGGTGTAACTTAGGCCCTTCAAACAAAGCAGGAAGAAAGAGTTCACAAGACCTTTGTGTTAAATATACAGGGTGGGTCAAATTTAGGACTTATTTTTAATGTACAATATGTATACAAGTTTTCATACTACTTTTTCAGAGTAACTCTTTTCCTGGTCATTGGTAATAGAAGCAAGTTGCTTTCAAACATATAACATAACCCAACTCTTGTGTCCGTTGATATACAGGTGATCGACATAAATTACCTGTAAGAGCAAAACTTTTGGTGCTCAGTGTCTTAATATGCTATGCGAAGTTGCACTGACCAAGAAAATATTGTAAACAGTGTAGCCAGAAAGTATATAGTGTAAGCCTCTTCTAAACCAGCATCCTTGAAAAATCATATAGGGTGATAAATGGAAGGCAATCCTCTGTATTTTGTCACCTTTAAAAATAGGGTCCTGCAATTACAAAAAAATTCTGAATATACCGATGTATAGCTAATTGTCCTACAATGCCTTAAAACACATATTCCACACTTCTAAAATATGTCTACATGACAAAAGAAAGCATTTATGGTTGTTTTACAATCAGGGTACCTCTTGGCTGAAACACTACAATGTGACCCATAAAAAACCTGTCTATACTTTTTCAAAATGATACTATGATGCCCACTTCAGACCAACCAAAAGCCCAACATAACAATCTGCAAAGAACCATTTGAAATGCTTGATGACTAACAAAAATTGAACATATGTAGGGTAAATTGCTTAAAATCACCGTCTCATTTGATGAAGTTTAATATTTGGAGTAGAAACCACAGCACTACAAGTATCCATAAAGAACATTGGGACACAATTCAACATTCAAGGAATAATTTTTGAAAGCAAGGTAATAATTTCCCATTTCCAGAAATCTTAAAGATGTGACACCCCTTCGGTACGTGTGGTGTCAATTTTGAAAATTTAGTGGGAAATTCCGTCAAAAATGTCCTCTTTGAATTTAGTCCAATAAAGCTTAAACTAAATTTTGACAGATTCGATATTTATGTGGTATTTTCTTTAAAAACTCTAGTTGATGTTCTATCATTTGTAGTAAACTCTTGGTGGCTACCCATTAAGTTTTCATGTATGACATGATCAAAAGTTAGAAGTCAGTGTTTCGTCAAAAAATCTCTTTCCGAAAACATTAAGTTTTACTAACCATAAAAATTGTTCCTGAAGACCTCCAGCATCTCCAAATTTTGGAACAGACTGTTTTGAAATTATCTATATTACAAAAAGAAATTAATACTGAAAATAATCAAAGCACTTTGTTTTTTTCCACCCAATGTAGAAATGAAATGTGAGAGTGAAGAGTGAAAATTTCAATCTTTTAAAAAAAAAAAAAATGCGTGTAAATTGCTGAGTTTCTGTCCAAATCTTGTCCTCTATGAAAAATTTAACATTTTTTCCAATCATAAAATTGGTTCCGAAGAATATTGGAATTATACTTCTCAACTTTCCTCTCACACATACAAGTAAAAACATCAATATTGAAAAGAATCGTGGACTTCATTTTTCACCCCCAATGAGGACAGCCGAGGTACCCTGGTTGTAAAAACAACCCTTATTGTGACTGATACACATGCTGAAAATGAATTTAAAGATTACACAAAATGTCATGAAATAACATCCACCCTATACAAATTGAACCCCCCTGTATCTAATTGATCTATCATATCAAATATTTCTGTGTTTTAAAAACATGACCAGGCAAAAACCAGGCTCAGTGTTGTATAACACAAGATTAAGCATAGGTTCCGGGAGAATCCCGCGTTTAGAAAAACCGATTTCCGCGCAACCAAAAAATCAGTATTTCCGCGCCAACTCCGGCTAAAAATGTGGCCGAATCGGCGTAATAAGCACCAAAAGGGTCCTGGTGACAACCATATCCATGCTACAGCAGAAAATCGTGTCCTCCCCCCTCCCTCATCGCTCCTGCTGCTGAAAATCTGTGAGACATTGTCGCCTATCATAGCGTGCGCGGTAGATACCAGCCGAGCCTTCCTTTCACTACGCTCCCTCTTTAAAACTAGAAAAAAGAATGCCGCAAGATTGCCAATAATATCAGCCTGGACAAATCCTCTTTCCAGTCAATTGTTTAGCGCTTATGTTTCTTTAACTATAACCGATACAGTGGCTGGAGCCGCCAGTTAACCTTGTCATCAAGTAGTCTTCTTTCTTTTGTTGATCCAATGACATAACATTTACTCTCCAGGTCCCAATCGATTCGCACAACATCTTCAGGTCTGTTTTGGTTTACACTATTTGCAGTGCGATGAATTGAGCTATGTACAGATCCATGACATTTACGTCGGTAGATTTGCCCGCACCAGTATAAACGATTGTGACGAACTGGAGCCAAGTTGTAAGCGGCAGCTAAAATTTGATAGAATATCATATCAATATCAAAGGTGGAGAAAAGTAATTGAAATTGAAACAGAACAACTCTCGCCGAAGCAATTGTTTAGCGCTTAAAACTTTGTTTGTCCGATTTGAGTATTTACAATAAAAGCAAACTACCTACCAATTAATTAAAATGATCAATCCAAACATTTCCAGAAACAACAGTCCCATTTATATGTTAATCGGGGGGGGGGGGGGGGGGGGGTGGGGGGCTGACAATTGCAAGTAGAATAAACAAGAATAAACAATAAGTAAGTCCGGATTATTATTTTATAAAAAAATCATTTATGAATAACAACCTAGATTTTGAAGTCAAATAAAATCATCGTGTGTTGAATGCCTAGAAAGTGCCATTTATCATAAAATAATCGTAATGGCCGTAAGGCTTGCAGACATTCGCACATGGCCCTGGCGGCGAAAATTGGAAAAAATGAAGGCTAAATTAAAAAATGAATTAGTTATTTTAGAATTAATGGTATTCGCAAATTTGCGATCAGAAATCTACATTGGGTGATAAATTATCATGTTTATAATGTGGTCATGAGCTAAAGATTCTGATGGAATTTCAGTCTTGGGGAATTTCCCGTTCGTAATCAGCTCAGGGGTGAACATCGCGGTAAAGAAGCAAAACATTTCAGCTCATCGCTCATGCTCAAGAATAATCACCTGTAAACCGTGACTCGATCGCTGCATATATAATTCGTTAAGGGTGCGGCATGTTATGTATTAGCGGTTTGTTTTAATTGTGTTCGTCCAACTTTGATCGTGTTTGCTGCCCGCAATGCGTTTACTTGTGATCTTTAAAACTTCCTAGAGAAGACCGCGCCACAAGTTTTGACTTGGAACACCCGCCGGATGCATGAAGGACACACGAGTACGTCAGGGATTTATGCAATCAAGTAAGTGTGCCACTCAAGGATGAATAATTGCCGGCCCATTCCCGTATGATCACTGGTTACCACTTTTGTTTGTTTGTTGTCCTTTCATCTCTTAACGACATATCCATAGGTGGTCTACACAATACCCAAGTAACAAAGGGAGCAATTAGATCGTGCTTGAATAGCGGTACTAATGCAACCCGGATCAGGACCATCGGAGTTGAATTCGACCGCCTTGCTGACGATCATTAAAGGATCAAATTCCGACCCAAACGATTTTCTTGCCCCAATCACCCATTTTGATCTTAAAAAAGGGAAAAACAGTCGGGCAAGAAGATCATGCCTTTTTTAAGGTAGAAAAAATACGAAAATACGCTTGTTTTCCGAGCGAAAAACGGGAAAAAATCCGCGCGGAAAGGCAAATCCGAGTATAACATTCATTTTCGCTTCGCGGATTATGCAGTTCCGGACCCAGATTACGACATGTTTTACCGATGTGACCCAACCAGATTTAGAAAATTATGTCACAAAAGGGTATTTTTTCACCCTGTATAATTTTACTCACCCTGTATAAATGCAGGGTGTTTCTTTGCAATTGGCATCTTTAGGTAATCAACAATGCTTATGAAAAAGAATTATTCCTTACTATAAATACTTTTTCAGGTACAAAGGTCAGAAAACTTTGGTTTTGTATTTTCAGTTTTTTATGTTAAGTCTATGGGCTGCTCCTCCACAGGACTGCTCACCACCGACTCCACCCGGACATACTTGGACAATTGTTTAAGTAACTTCGCTATATCCCTTCAAATAAATGGGACTTATTGGATTAAAGAAAAGAACAAAATTAGTACAAATGACACCAACTTTTGTTGTCATACATTCAGTACTTCCTGAAATATTTTTACTTTGAAACATAAAATTTGGGGTGACCCAAATGTAATATTCCCCATATTTGACAGACACAAATTATGAAATGCGACCAGGGGACCCTATTTTAAATGTGAGAAATATCAAAGGAATTGCCATCCAATTTTTTATCACCTATATGATTTTATCCAAGGAAATACTGGTTTTAGAAGAGACACATACACTACTTTACTTTTGGCTACCACTGTTGTTAACAATATTTATTTGTTCAACTTCCGTAGCATTAAGACACTTGAGCACCAGACGTTTGCTCTCTCTTACAGGGTAATTTGATTTCTGATCACCCTGTATAATCAAAAGTACACAAGAATATGGGGTAATATGTTTTGAAAATTGCAACTGCTTCCATACCAGTGGACCAGGGAAAAGATTTACTCTGTGAAGAAAAATAGTATTGAAAATCTTTATATACATGTATAGTTTACACTCCAAATAAGCATAATTTTGACCACCTGTATATTTAACACAAGTATTGTGAACTCGTTTTCCTTGCTGTTGAAGGGCCTGAGCAATACCTTTCTGAATCCATTATTTCTTTTGATCTACATGTCATCAGAACAGGAAACCACAGAGTTCACCATGACAAGAAAAATGTTAACTTTTTTGTTGTTTCACCCTGTATATTTCTGACCCACCCTGTATGATAAAGTTGCACTTAGCTGCTTTGGCATCATTGTAATATATAAGCTTTCCAAAAATGTGTACTTTTAATGGTCTAGAATGTATTGATTAAATGTAATACTCTGTTGAATGAAAAAAGGCACAATTTTTGTTATTTTCTACCATTTACTAGTTTTTTAGGACCAACTTATGAAATGCTACCAAAGTGAAGTATACATCTGTATGAAACTCAAAAGGTATATTTTCCAACTGAACTTTGTTGACGATAAAAAGGGGAAAAAAACAAAAAATTAAAAAAGTTAAAAAACTTAAAAAAAGCAAAATTCAATAAATTTGTTGTAACAGGGTAAAGAGTGCGAAATCTGTTTTTTGATATCTGCAAAAATGAATTTTGCGGGAATCATCATAATTCAATACTGTGTTAAATTCTAAGTTTAGAGAATCACATTTCCCGCAAATCAATTTACAAGAATCTTTGCGAAACGCTCTCTCCTGAAATTCTAGCCCTGTTGTAGGTGTCCGTACGGACAGCAATGATAGATTTTGTCGTTATTAGGCTGCATTTGGTCCTATCACTTGCAGGGTACATATACATATACATATAGAGACAAAAAATCTGATTTTTGATGTTTTTTTTATTTTCCGATTTAGCAAATCACTGATAGTGCTTTTAAATTTGTGCATACGTGTGTTATGTCTGTATTTGAGGGTGTTTGTGAGGGTGTGTGTGTTTTTTGAAATGACCTATTGTGTGTGTGTGTGTTTAGTTTCCTTCGAATAGGGCCATGGTAGTTTTAGTTACGTTTGAAACTTTGGATCTTGGACTGGGTCTTAAATGTTTCATTGACCATTTCCCCCCCTTAAAAATGAGGTCCATTGGGGCATTTTTCTTGGTTAAATTGTAAATTGTATTTGGGTCATTTCACTAAGTTGGACTTCTGTTTACAAAATCGTTAACCTCTTTGCTACTTAATTTTACATCTATGGTAGCTTCAATTGAAAGTAACTGAACATTTGGGTCAAAATAAGTCCTCCAAAACTTAAAAGTTTGCTTCAAATGTTTATAGTACGTATAAGGTTAAATTAAGCTGCTATCACGATTGTAAGTAACATGGTGCCCTCCCTAGGGGTTGACATTTGTTACATTGTGACACATTTCTTCCGAGAATCCTATTTCCACCATTTTGGTACACTATTCTTCATGCAAATGTTATGCCAGTTGTTTTTCATAAATTTAAAGATACCTCAGGTAGGAGTTGGCAAATAATTTTTTTTCAAATCTCTATTTAAACAGTGGATTTATGCCCTTTGGCTACTCAACATGATTCGGCCAGGCATTTTCATATCAATTTTGATATGGGTTCCATGGAATTTAAAATTTACATGTAAAGTCAAATGGGGGATTTTGGCAATTTTAGACCATTAAAATGGGGACACTCTTTTGTAAAGCACCATTCTCCCAGGCTATGTACACACCCCAAAACAAAACCTGGTATGGGACACAAACACAGAGGCGACTGTGCCCAAAGAAAGTTATGTTGAATTGGCGGCGAGTTAATACGGTCTCATGTTGATTCTGATGATGATATTGTTATGTTTTCTGAAGAACTGCAAAATCCTCTGTTTTGAAATTTAGTGTTCCCCCTCAACTCGATCAATTACATGATTGCTATTTTCCTTAAGTCAGTGCTATTTCAGGTATTGTAATCGAGAGTTCTGACGCCGAGAAGATCTTAAACAGCTCAAACGGCCAAAAATTTCAAATGCCACTAGGCCATATATGTCACAAGAAGCTTACACAGGGCCTGGATTGGCCATTCATTGTTGCAGGTTAAGACCATTAGCATTAAACCACTGTCAGTGATTTCTTCAAAAGTTACCCAAAACACTGCAATGTGTGTCAGTTGATTTTAAGGCCTGTTGGCTTGAAGTTTGGACTGTAGAGAATTCCCAAGAGTTAAGTGGCATAGCTGAAAAAAACTGGGCTTGGAATTTTTTTTTATTTGGGGAATAAATTGTTGCTTTTAGCCTCTGCCATGTACGTAGGCGTTCATCACAACAAGGCAACATCATTATTTTAAATAAAAACTGAGGCACAGCCGAGTTTTTTACATTAAGACTAGTGGCTGTCTGCCCGCCCGTAGTGATATGACACGTGATATAAGGCGGAAGAGGCTAAAGACAATACCTTTGTCTCATTCTTTAACGCTTTTATTCAAATAAGAAGTTAATTACTATTAAAAAATTATTTGGGATTTTATCCATAGACTAGCCCCACTATCCTAAATAAAATTGATCACTCATTTGTTACTATGTTGCCTTCAATTGGTCCCAGCAGTGCGTCTGTGTGTTCGCGTTGATGCATACATACTGTACCGAGGGATTGTTAGTATCATCGTCATATCTCACAGCAATTGCTAAAACCAATTAAAATTGCATTTACCCTATCGGAAGTTTTTTAATAAAGTCCTTAAAACATGTATTTTCGGAGAGGGACAACTCATTTGTTTATGAACAGTTACTAAATATGGGACAGGTAGAACCCACCCTAAAAAACTCCTTGCTTTGGTTTTAGCGGGAACGTGTCTTAGTGGGACGCAATCACTACAGATCCACCTTGCACAATATGAACCTCCTGTTCCAAAAGCACTAACGGGTGTGAAGTATGGTACTGGTATAGCCGGAAATTGGTGAGGGTTGTTTTGTGTAATTTCATCAACGCCACGTCTGCTCAACTCAGAACTGTAACACAATCTTTTTGACCGATAGCATTTAAAAGTGTAACTGCAATTACTGTGAATCATTGTTGACAGGGTCTTGTAGTAGGCACTTCAGGGGAAAATTTAAATTGGTATCTAGAGGTTTTAAATACCCACCATTTGATAAAGGGGTCAGTAGCACGTAACATTTTGAATTTTCAAAAACTGGATCTATGTGCGGAGAAGATATTCCAATTTTAATACTCGTACATTGAAGCAATTGGGAGACATTGTCAAGGTCTCAATCTTGTATTTCCTTATGGCACCATCGAAATAGAAGTCGTTAGGTACATAATACATTATATTTAAAAATATATACAGATACCGACTAGAAAATTTCTGCATATCTTCCTGATAGAGCAGTTTTATGAAATTATCATATACGAAGAAACATCTATCTCGCGTAATATGAACTAATTTGCCATAGGAAAAGATTAATAATTGTCATGATTTTAAGCATTTTTGTGAAATAACATATCTCAATCTCTGTTACATGGAGAGACTTTCAAAATTGTAGAAAATCCCCCTGATGCATGTCTCTAAGTAATGGTAGTAGTTTGAAGAAACTCAAAAGGTTTTTGGGAACATCTTGGTTTGATTTGAAAACGTCTATTCTTTAGTAAAATCAAAAATAAACTGGGGATTGTGTACCAACATGCAGTTCAAGACGAAGAGCTCATAATGTGATACTAGTAGTTATCCATGTTTGTCACGCAATACGACAGATATCTATGGTGGGTGCCGTATTCACATCGGCCTCGGCCTTGTGATACGGCACCCAACCATAGATATTTCCTTATTGCTGTGGAACAAAAAAACACATGGGGATAACGAATTTATATGTAGTAAACATTTTGAACAGATGAAGATAAAATTGTAGGCACTATGCCATGGTACTTTACCATCTGTAAATCCATGCAATAGCCATGTCTCAAATTGCAAAGTCTCAAAATCAAATTTTGGCAAAATCCAAGGTCAAATGGTAAAATTCAAAAGTTTAACACATCTGCCAATCCAATGTCAAAACTCCAAAGTCAAGTGGTAAAATCCAAAAAGTTAACATATTTATTTGGGTACTCATTTCTGGAAATTATGATTGAGGATGTACTTCACAGTGGACACATTGTGAATTGTACAGCCTGCAAAAATAGGGTGGCTTTGTCTAGGCGACACATGACGAGTATGCTGCATCAACTGGCGCGGACTGTCATCCTTGACTCGAGACTGAGCTTGGTACATGACTTGTGTTGATTGCGAATTTCACATTTGTCCATTTCAAGATCGCGAAGATATGGACTCAAGTTGAAGTCAGGGGCTTGTAGGCTAGATAAGATCTCGTAGGCGGGACCTCTTCCTGATGTGATAACGGTAGGTTTCCAAGTTTGAGAAGGTTGTGGCTGAGAGAAAACCACTTCTAGTGGGGCAGAGGTAAGTAGTGCATCGATAAATTTTTCAAGACATTTTTGTGAAGACAGAGGCATAGTAGTCATGGTAGGTTGAGCTTGAGGTGCAGGATAGTAGTAGGCTGAGGCTAGTGCTGTGAAGAATGTTCGAGGCCCAAACTTTTATTGCCAAGACTTACCATTTGCATCTTTTCTTCATCTGACAACACGTTGATATATCGCTAGGTGTCCACGCTTTATGCCCCCAGTGACTTCCTTGTCTAGGAAGCTCTTGAATGTGCTACGGTTCAAAATGCTCGCTCTGTAAACGCGAATACTGTGGGTTGTGTAGACTCTAGATAAATGATACTGACACTAAGCTCATTAATAAAAGTCCCCAGTAAGTCAGCACTGACCGACACGGTTGTAGTACCATTATATCATCATAACCAGGGTCAGCTTTTGGCCTAGCCCCAAAGTGAGTCACATTGGGTGAAAGATGTGAAGATACAGCAGAAAAGATTCAACGGGACAGTTCTTTTCTCGTCTTTCTGGAATATATCCGCTTGTAGCTCTCTTACCAATTTCTCTTTATGATTCTGTTTAGCTCGTCTACAACTTGACACAACATACCTTTCCAGGTTGCAGGGTTCTTTCTCCACTTCAAAGTGGACTTTGTCATCTTGTGCATATTCTCGGAACCTCATCTGCAGAAATAATAGCGGATTATCAAATTGTACTTTTCCTGGAGATTTGCAGGACTGGTAGTTGTGAACTGTGATTGGAGTCTATGTAAATCTACTGTTGCTATCTCAGGATGATGATTGATATCCCTTTCCTTCATCTTTCAGTTCTCTAAGTTGCACCTCTAAAACTCGTGTGATTCCCTAAATTCAGGGGTCTTTCACGGATTGTCATCAGCCGTATGTATGGTGGAGAGCGCAAAAACGCGAGAGGCCATGTCGCAGAGTTTCCAAAGAGCTTGATGTGTATTTCGTGCCTTGGTTGTACGTGCTCCATACCAGAATTCTGGCTAATCTTGAAATCCAGAATTGCAACATCAAAATTCTCAAAATCTACGGGCGCTATCGCCATCACGATTCAGCAGAAGAAAGCTCGGATATGTTCTACAGCCTGTGCGTTTTGCTCGTTGGTATTCATGGAATGCTTTCGTCCATTTTTTGTTGAATCTCCTCTTTGGAGTTAGAAAAACAAAATCGTTCGCTACCCCGAAGCCGCCCATTGACGATATGTCGCTCTGACCACCTTTGATTTTCACGGTGCTTGACAGGGCACAGCAGGGGGGTAGGGAACATGCCAACTAACAGCAACAGAGGATTCAAACGGCCCATCAAATCTTCTGTCATAACCCGAGTTCCACAAATTACCGTTTGAAATTCCCCAATGCTCAAATCGAGAGGTTGTGTTCTACCCCCTCCTGGGACACCGTCACTGATAATTGACGTCTCTTACGCAGACACGCTCAACACTTGTGTGTCATATATACGGACATTCAAAGCTGATGTTGTTGTGTTAAAAGGAAGCTTTCATTGTTAAACGGGTAATACGGCCTCATATTCACCAGTTGATTAGGGTAATACGGGAAAATATCAATTAATTCAGAACTGTTCTAGACCAATAGGTATTGAGTCGTTAGTATTTATGTCTTACTACATGATAAGAGACATATTACGTTAATACTCCTTTCACAAAATCTACTCATTAGGTATCTTATTATGAAATGCGAAAAGATCTTCTTTAAAACGCACTAGAAAGTGAAAAAAAAAAATGTTGTGAAAAAATGAAAACCCCTAAACTGAAGCGTGCGCAGTGTCAACTCAGAGTGTCAATAACAGGCGTATAGGGGTGGTTTACAGCGATGCAATGGTGAAAGATTTTTACCCATTACATTTTTTTTATTCCGCTCGAGGGAATTGCACCAAATACCTTCGGGGAGGAAAAATAGTATTCTTTAATTGTAAAGAATTCTACATAACTTGAGATTATTGCAAAAATGATATTACTTCGTACTGAGAAAAAGACTGCTAAAAAATTTAAAATCCATTTAGCCGTTGGTCAACACGGTAAATTTTGGAAATATCAAATATGCTTAGAAGCTTATCATATGAACTTCTCGAAAATCCAATCGGCCGAACAAAAGGGAAAAGCGTATCCCACCAATAACTGCGAACGGATTCCACTTTCATTATAAAATCATTTTCGTATTTACGGAGACCTCCGAAAGTGGTGACGAGTGCCAAGGCTACTATTTAGCGTTGCATTTGCATTTGCAATGCGACCCGCACAGTGCAGCAGCAAAGAGGACAACCTTTTGAAATCACCATCGATTGAATACTTCGACCTAAAGAAAAGTGACCCTGTTTCTCTTATTACCGTTTACGGAAATGGATAGAGATATCATGCCAATGCTAGATTTGAAGGATGGCTGAATTTTGTAGCACATGGATTTTGCTAATGCTTTTGGTTCGGGGGAAAAAACTCCAAATAATTCCAAGAGTGGTTGAAGACCACCCACAAGTTCCGTGGGCAGCGGTTTCGGGTCACCGATTACGTAACAGGGGATTGAACTGCTATGTAGGGGTGGCGATTATAGCCGATACTCCAAAGCTCGGAATCCTCAAAAGGAATTGCGCAAATCTGAACAAGGCTATTAGGGGACTGTTATGTTAATTATGTTTAGTTTCCTAATACTGCAGATTTCTTCTACAATATTTGGTGGTAAGAAAACTAAATGACTTTGTTTGGTATTTTATTTTTATTGTATAAAGTAGGGTTTATAAATGGAACTAATAATTATTAACTTGGAAGCAGAAATTTTGCACTGAGATTCATTGTGCATATCCATTTCAGAATTAAAAATAACAAATCTTTAATAACCATTTCTTGGCAAAATTACCCAATTGCTAATATGTAATTATTGACACTGTGCATTCATTTATACAATGTGAAGTTAACATTGTTTTCTTTCTCAGGTTCACAAGGAAAATATAGACAAAGTTCCCAATGCACTTCCAGGGAGGGGCACGACATAGAAATAGAAATTATGGCAATGGAAGGATACCTGAACAAGGACCTCAGAACTGCAAGCACAAAGCAAATGGTGGTTGATTATTTTGACTTTTTTCAAAGCAACGTAAGCATTGTATATAGACAACCTTACCCTTAAAATATTCATTAACATTCGATTTCACATTGGTTGATGCGTCTTACAAATGCTATTTCCCTACTAGGGAAATAGTTTGGGCTGTTTCCCTACAACTTTGTCCCCAGAGTGAGTAAGGTGTAAAAAAAAAACAACAAATACCATATTGGTTTTTGGGAATAATAGTGCTCTCGTTGTCTCTTGGTACTGAATACGGGGCTATCTCTCTCACCCTTCAGGTTCGGGGGGTGATGGTCTGTAGCCGTACCTCATGAAAATAATGTGTCTTATTAACCATGCACCGAAGGTACCGTTTATGACCCGGTCTAGTCCACTTTTTTAAGCTTGAAAATACCTTGAAATTTGGTGGTGGGATAATGCCCGAATCTTGTCCGATGCCGGCCCCCCCCCCCCCCCCCCCAGTTGAAAAGTCTTGGCCTACTCGCAACATAGCACTTACTATACAGCCACTTTATGACTTCCGAATTTTGAAGCTTCAGACTGTGAAAAAATGCTGTTTTTCGATAGTACGTAGTTCCACCCTCATTCTGAAGTAGATTTCACGTTTTGTGATGTAACTATCCATGCATCAATGAATAGAATGTAGTTTCAGTGATTTGAAAAAGAACAAAATAGTCATGAAAACTGAACCAATTTGCCATCAGTTGTGGCAGCCATATTTGATTTACCGACCTCTATGACCTTCCGAACTAAATATTTTTATTGAGTTTTGTGGATATCATACTATGAAATCTTCTGTGAATTGTCTTTGAAATATTGGGAATTTGAATTTTTGAAGCAATGTGCATAACTTTAGAAATGGCATGATGTAAAACCAGGAAAGTGAAAAAATGGGGAAAATCGGGCTGTCTATGCTGACGTCATGGGGAAGTTATAGGGCGGCCATTTTGTGGTGATGATTTCCCATTGGCTTGCCGTGTAAACTGCATAAAAAATGAACGCCAAATTGTACCTGAAGTGAGAGCAGGAGACTGGAATGGTAGCCGCTAGTTGGGAAATCACATGCACTTTTAGAATGCCTATTCGTTACGTTTCACTTGCATGCTAGAAACAATCCCAAGATGGTCATAAAGGGTGCCAAATGGCCTCGAATCATAGGAGTGACACATTTGCTTTCACCTCCAACAAACCAGGGCTGCGATGAAACTAAGATTTGGAGTTATAGGGAAAGTACGCGCAATGTTGTGTGTTGCGAAGTGATATG
>JAMKCH010039790.1:0-14555 GCA_023653785.1 Ophioderma brevispina
GTGAAGTACTTAGGTTATGTTGTTAGACACAATAAATGTATTTCTGATACTTTAAAATTGTAACATGACGTCAATCAATATGGCGACCAAAAACGTGAACATCTTCAAAAAATACTTGACACAAATTTATAAGTATTACAGCCTTCAAATCGAAATCAATGTGTCAATGACATTAGAAATGTACCTTTGCCGATCCTAACCAATGTACACAACATATATTTCAATTTGTTTTAAATGCGCCAAAATCGAAATAAAACTAATATGGTGGAAAATTGTCAAAATACCATAGGAATTACCTTTTTTCACATATATTGCACTCATTTTATAATTTGATCCATTTTTATTTATCGGGATTACCTGGTATCACTTGGTTATGATCATAGATACATTTCTAATTGTTTCATTGACACAATAATTTATACTTGAAGGTAATATTTAGAAATTTGTGTCAAGTATTTTTGAAGATATTTAAAATGGAAAATTTTAATGCTTTGTCTGTTATCCAGCCCTATACTACGTGAATCCAAAAAAATGTGCAAGGATTAAAGATCATCTTGACCTTAATGCAATCAATATATCATAGATTTGTTGCTGTTTTTATATTTTATAAAACACATCTAATATACTTCCAAATGTTGAAAAAATTAAAGAAATTTATTAAATAATAAGCCAGATACGACCAAATTTGTAAGCACACCCCTTTTTTGCCATTCCTATGGGATTTACACACATTAAACTTGTGTTTGTGAGAATGTACAATATCAATATCATGATGCCTTTGTCAACTTAATGCTACAATTTCTTAATTATTTCAACTACTGATTAATCAATGAATTTATTTATACCAAACAGCAATTCACCTGTTGCAGAGCAAGAAAATAAGATTGTTTAGGATATTGCAAAGAGTTTAGTCCCTTTAATTGGCATAACTTGTATATATAGCTGGATTTCAGTAGCAGTGTGGAAACCCATTTCATTTACACATCAGGATTAATTGGTTGAGATTTTTTTTTAACATTAAATTCTTTTTGAAGATCAGTGAAGGAGATTATGGCTATTCATAGATCCATTAAACAAAATAGCATGGGTCATCATTACTTTCATAATGCTATGCCCCGTATGTCGTACATTGACGTATTCTTGCTTAACTGTACTACGTGAATCAAAAAAAAATTGTGCAACGGTTGCAGATGACCTTGACCTTGATAAAGTCACTGAATCATAGATTTGTTGTTGTTTTAATAAAGCAAATCTAATATACTTCCAAATGTTGACAAAATGAAAGAAAACGATTAACAAATAAGCCAGATATGACAAATTTTGTAAGCACACACCTTTTCCCTCCATTCCAATGGGATTTACACAGTTAAGCAAGAATACGTCAATGTACGATATAATATGAAAGTAATGATGTCCCATGCTATTTTGTTTAAATGATCTATGAATAGCCATAATCTCCTTCATTGAAGAAAAGAAATTAATGTTCACACAAAATCTAACCCAATTATCCTGAAGTGTAAATGAAGAGGGTTTCAACACTACTACTGTAATCCAGGTATAGATACAAGTTATGCCAATTAAAGGCACTAAACTCTTTGCAATATCCTAAACAATGGGAAGATCTTGTTTTCTTGCTCTGCAACAGGTGAATTGGTGTTTGGATTCGTCATACCAGTTGGCACATTGGTATAAATAAATTCATTGATTAATCCGTAGTTGAAATAATCAAGAAAATGTAGCATTAAGCTTGACAAAGGCATCATGATATTGATATTGTACATTCTCACAAACACAAGTTTAATGTGTGTAAATCCCATAGGAATGGCGAAAAAAGGGTGTGCTTACAAACTTGGTCATATCTGGCTTATTATTTAATCGATTTCTTTCATTTTTTCAACATTTGGAAGTATATTAGATGTGTGTTATAAAAACAACAACAAATCTATGATATAGTGATTGCATTAAGGTCAATATCATCTTTAATCCTTGCACAATTTTGTTTTGATTCACGTAGTATAAACCCCATTGCAATGGAGGAAAAAGGGTGTGCTTACAAAATTGGTCATATCTGGCCTATTTTTTAATCGTTTTCTTTCATTTTTTCAACATCTGAAAGTATATTAGATTTGCTGTTTTAAAACAACAAATCTATGATTCAGCGACTTTATCAAGGTCAAGGTCATTTGCAACCGTTGCACATTTTTTTTATTCATGTAGTATTTCGAAAATTTTACTACGTGGAAACCAAGCAAGTTGAAAAGAATGCTACAAATTGTTGCTTCAAGTCTAAATATTGATTTCATAAAATATTGTTTTGATATCTGGTTTCATTTTACAGTCTTACCCAACGATGTAACCAGACATTTGCATTTGGAGAGGAGAACCAGGCGATGGGAACCATTTAACCATTGGGGCATCGTTAAAACACATTTTGTAAAGGTGAAAACGGTAATCTGTATAAATACTATAAATTTATTACTTTTCCTGATCTCTATTTGGGGCCAGGAGGAGGCAAGGGTTTTGAGTATGGTTCCCGTCCTTACCCCCTCCCCCACGCCCTCACCCACAGACTGGTTACGTCACTGGTGTTCTCTGGCATTTATTCCAAATGTTTAATTAATGGAGGATATGCTGCAAATACCAAAGCTGAACGTAAATCCAAGAGTACTCTTTGGGTTACTCTAGCATGTAACTTGTTCAGTCTTTCACGTTGGGTACTTTCACTTCTGCAGCTGTAACTTTTGAACGCGTTAATTAATTTTAATGCCGTAATTTTTATATGATAGCTAACAAAACAGGGAATGTACTACAAAAAGAAAATATATGAATCGCACAGAGAGTTTTCCATGAAAAATCGCTCAATTTGGTTGTACTTTTTTTACTCACCCTGTATATATATATATTTGAGGGGTAGGGATTTACTTTTTTGGGGTCTTTATTACTAAGATTTATTGAACGAAGGTTAAAAGGTGAATTTTTAATGTCACTGGGATGAGGCGCACACATCATTTGTTCTTGAAACGGTTCATTGGTCTGTTCATATATCTACATTTTGGAATCAGCTTTTTCTGTTAATGGAATTTGGACATTTCATAATTTCCAGTCTCTAGTCAAGAGGCAGATTGTAAATACCTGATGTCCGAAGCTATCGTTTCAAAGCAACAATATATACAGAGAAAAGTTTCATATGGTACATTGGGCTGGCAGTTTGAAATTTCAAAACCGAATTATTCCAAGTACACCTTGGATCCGGATCCAGAGGCAGCACCGGAGTAAAATCCTAGGAGGGGCGAAACTTTACACGATTAACTCATATAGGTAAAAAAAACCCTAATTTTTACGCAATTTACTGCTTAAAATCCCCGTGTTTCCTGAATTTTGAAACTCTCAAGGGGGCAGCCGCCCAGGCCCCCCAGCGCCCCCCCCCCTACTTGGATCTGAAAAAATAGCCCTAAACATTAAGCTGGAATTTTTTCAGGAAATCACACACATAGTTTCTATATACCAGGCAATGGCAAGGGAAAGGGGCTAAATGTGACTGATATAATAAAGAGAAAGAGGACGGTCAACCACCCGCAAGCTGTTTTTTGACACTGATGGAGGTCTTTCACCTCACTCATGCATAACTATAACAAAATGTGTTAGTTCCCGTAGTATTCCTCATTCAGATCAATTTAATACCTGACCTCAAAGTTCAGTTCAGTTTTATTCCTACCACATCTTCCGGAAATGTACAATTATATAGCAAATACAGTATAATAATAAAATAATCGATATAATTGAGTTGATCAAAGTCAGATTGACATATATATATAATAATTTATAATAATGAAGGCAATATACTATCAATTTATTATATGTTATTACCTGGTATACAAGACATTCAAGAATAACTGTATTGTAGTTGAGAAAAACGTTAAAGACCGATTATGAGTGGTTGTATAACCTACTAGAAAATGTTATAATAAGGGAGGAAGATGGGTGTGGGCGAGTCCATAAGATCATAATATCTTTTAAGGTTGAACCCCAACCCAGGGGAGTGGAACTTTTTTTATATCCAACAGGTACGAGACGGACAAGAACGTGCAAGAACCAAAGACAAGATAAGAGAAAAAGGACATAACAAGATACGACAAAAAAGGGTTACGAGAAGTGATCCTAATTGATGCAGATATCATAGGGATAAGCCCTAAAAAGGGAAAAGGTGTAAAAGGTTGCTGTGATGTTTTGGTATCGGCCAGTATGAATTTTAAAAAACCGTATACCCGACGAACTAGGGCCTAATAAACTATAGCCAGGAAAGTATACTATTTAGGTGTTAAGTCTAGTATGGTCAGAGGGCAATAATAAAAAACAAAATACAAAATAACAGTTTATTTGAAAGGAAAATATAAATGATTAGTACTTAGAAGTTAGTTGATTTTAAAAGTTGTTTTGAATATATTGGCTGACTTTGGAATGATTTTAGATTTTGTTCAAGGGAATTCCATATCCTAGGACCGGAGTTTTAATTGAGTATTTAGTTAAGTTACAAAGTAGGTTTAATTGAATAAAATTGTTGTGCATGTCCTAGTGTTTATAGTTATGAATATCCGTATGTTTATAGAAAAAAATATTAAATGATTATTTGGGAAGGTTATTATGACATAGCGATACAGAGGATTGTGGGTTTGAAAGTTTATTTTACATCGAATATGTTAAGTGTTTTTTATTTAACTTATGACTAAAGCTTGGTATGAGTTTAAATACTAGACCATATCAAAGACGGAACTGTCTTGTTTCTGAGTTTAAATAGTCCTATCAAGGTACAAGGATTATTTAGTTCCAGGGACAGTGGGATAGATTAATTGTCCTATTGATGTAGCCCAAACTCACAATATTTGCTAAAGATAATAAAATATAAGGAACTATAGATGTGTTATATAATGTGAACAGGACATTGGGCGGTACTGTGTGTTTGAGTCCTTTCTAAGAACAACAATACTTCTAGAGACTTGGTTTGTTATCTTGGAAATATGAACCTTCCATTTCATATGTTGTCATTACAACAACCGAGACAAGTCGGTGTGGCATTTTATTTTATTAGTCTTCAATTTGTAAATATCGCATTTCAGGGATTTGGTTGGACTTTTTAGTAATGAATATATTTTGGTTGTTTCAACATTGAGCGCGAGCTTATACTTTAAAACAGGTTTGTGACATGAACCATTTTTCAGCGTTTAAGGTGTTAATGAGGTTTTTCTAGCTGGTGGGAAAGGAAGATATTTGTGTCATCTGCAAAAAGAACAAAAGAAAGAAGTTCATATGATTTGGGAAATCATCCACATAAAGAAGGAAAAGAGAGACCAAGTATAGAACCTTGGTAGAACAGTACTCGCATTTGAACAGGAAGGATATCAGACGAATGAGTCTTTCAAATAGTAATTGTTGCCGATTGAAATATAGTCCTCCGAGAAGGCTAAGGGAAAAAAAAGTTCCACGATACCATAATGAGAAAGCTTGGCTAAAAGAATAGAATGGTCGATGGTGTCGAACGCCTTTGATAAATCAAGGACGATACCGATGTAATGATGATCAATTGAAAAGCAGAAGAAATTTTATCAATATATGTCTAAAAGAGTCAAGATCGTGGAAGGCTTGTGTTCCTGAAGCCATATTGATTGGGTGAAAGGATATTTTGGGTCAAGAGGAAAAAGTTCAAAGTCAAACGTAACATTATCATTTTACGAGTCTTATAATATTATTAGAATTAGTGTTAGGGATTAGAATTAATCGTACTTTTATTCTTTAGAATTTGGAAGACAGGAAGTGATCTGGATTTCGTTGAATAAAATGCCTGGTATTATTTCGGTGTCAAGAAATATGGTTAATAATATTATGCAATTAAGTGGAGGAATTTATGTTAACACGCGTAGGTTTATCACTTAAAGGATCAAATGAAGCAGAATAAAATGTGTTAAGAAATTTATATTTGTGGGATAATGCGAGGATTGTTTTAATAAATCAAAGTTAAACGTCACCACAGATAAACGCATCTTTACGTTCATTATTGATAAGTTAATAGAATTCATCAAGTTATGAATGAAAGGATACGCAGGTGAGTCAGGTGGCCTGTAAATAACCAGTAGGGGTCCCTTATTTTTTTATTTTTTGGTTGGGGGATATAATTCAATGGTTCAACAGATTCCGTAATTAGGATTGGAGGTAAATTTAAGTACCTGGGCTATTCAAAGTGTGACCCATACTTTTATGCAATACCTATCCGACATGTCGTTCTTTAGAATTTAAAATGTCTCCATAATTTGGAATGGACTTTTTGCCATTCCCCCCGGCAAGATGGCCGCTAATCCTGAAAGGGTGAAAGACCCGCTATTGGGGTTGTACACTTAATAAACTTAATCGTGGTTTGTGTAGACCTACTTTTGTTTTTGATCGACATGGTGTGAAACAATAATCTCACCTATATGGACAGTGTTTTTCGTATGATTTTAAAGTGTAAAAAGACATACATGCAAATTTTGTCACAGAAAGTTATGTGATCTCTGATTTTATCTAAATAATTCCAACCCGTTAACTTGGCAACGAATCATTGCACCGAGTTGGTTCTGAATAATGTTATTTTAATATTGGTCATTTCTGCTCCTACAAACCAAGGGTTGATAATTAGTTAGCCGTAGCTAGTCAAAGACTATGATATATATAAATATTATATATATCCTCGAACTCAAGAACAGCAGATGGGAAACGAACGGCGTTTGTAACATTACTGGATGCTATTTTGATGCATGCTGATAGAAGAACAATTATAAATTAACATTAGTAAAGAATTAACTGAAGCGGGGAGTCGAACCGGCGATCCTCTGGATTGCGAGACCAGTCCTCTACCACTGAGCTATTCAGCCCTTAACGTTGGGGTTGATCCCTTAAGCCAACATCTTTACCGCTAATCAGCAAACAGTATTAATTATGGTACTGCCGGATCAATATTGATGCAATCCCATGAAATTTAGTATTTTTTAACTCAAGACAGAAGTGGGAAAACTGCGTTTGAACATTTACTGGATCATATTTGATGCAAGCTGACTAGAACAGCATTATATTTAACAGATATATATATATATATATGTTGTGGGTGTGTTTTGTTTATAGATCGTGATAATTACTAAAGATTAGACGACTTTTACGCTCAATTCAATTTCTGGATTCTGGCATGTAGTAACAACCGCATATTGATTTGTTAATAACCCTAGTCAAGTTTTTGTGTGCGTTTGGAAAGGCTTTGCAGAACTCAAACAAATCCATACGTCCGACCCATACTTCTATGGGTGCTGGGATGAATTGTAGTCAATCACTACACCTCTAAATTCATGAGAAGATGTGCATCTTTTCATGTGTCTATCGAAACTTGATACAATCTAATTAGAATAATACTGTTTCCTTTCTCTTACCTTCTCATCCCAAAGTCAAAGTCCAGTCAGGTATAATAAAGCCATGCAGTAATGTATTTGTATATTGGTTCTAATTTTGCAATAAAGAAAAGCATATTAACCTGATTTTAACGTTTTGATTGGTGGCATACCTGAATCATTTCTAGAGTATGTAACCAAGATACTAACGTAAAATCATCCTATCCGTCTGAATTATTCAGAGATGGCCCAAAACGTCTAATTACCATATAAACCCCAAGAAGGTGTAATCACTAAACCGTAGATACAGTTTTTAGTTTTTCTCTGTGTCTATGAATAAGATGAACACAGTTTTTTTTCTAGCAGTGTTCTATCGTTTGAAAGTGTATTTGAAATGTAACCCAAAAATGAAGCTGTTTCAAGACAGAAGCTTTGTCGGTAAATGTTGAAATATGATGACCATCCTCGTATGTCCTTGATAAAAAAAACCTCAATTGGAAAGATGTATATTTATGAAAAATATATGGACTCTTTCAATAATAGGTCGCAACACGATGATTGAGAATTATTAACTAGAAAGTAACCTGAGGGTACATGAGGTAACGACTGTCGCCTTGGGTGTCCCTAAAAACTCAGCCGATATGTTGTCGTGTTGAAAATGAAGGTACTACACGTGGTACTATAGCCTCAAAGTCCATTTTCGATTCTTTCATAGTTTCTGATTTGTTCCTTTCCCTTGGTTCAATAAACTCTGATTGACATTAATTGCAACATGATAATGACAATGCTGTTGATAATTGATGACAATGATGGTGATCATGATCTGATAATGAAGATGATGATTATGAAACGAGTTGAGATATGATTTTGATAAATTGCAGACAGTGTTCTATACAATTGCGGTATTTTATTCAAAGCTCACATTTCATAATGCCCTAGGTTCTTTATTTAGTAAAATCCGTATTTTTTAAATGTGAATTCGAACAATAGTGGGAGATATCCATATCAATTTTTGGAAAACAGGCAAAAATCACAGCAATGCAATGAATTGGTCACATAAATCAATGCATTCAATCAACGCATGTTTTGTCGACACGCAATTTGATTGATTGAATGATCTTCGTATGGTTAGACGACTTGGTGTTGTTTTTCACAGTACATCAGTTACCTACCCAGATGTTAATCAATACAAATTGGAGCTCGTCAAATCATGTGTTTGTTCTTTCTCGTCGCCTGTGAATTCAGAAGAACGGCTAACTTCTACAAATATTTCTTTGGACAAATGTACCAACATTATCATCATCATTGCAGCAGCATCAGAGACCTCCGTCTCCTGGACATCGTTACAACCAATCGTTTCTAAACTCAACTAAGATGATATAACATTTAATATCAATGTCAAAAATTCCTTGGCCAAATAATTGTAACCGACACCATAATTTATTATTCAGTTTCAAAGAACCTAGGTTAGTAAACATTGTTTCCCTATGCGGTTTCACAATATTGCGATCATGCGAACTAGGGTTTACTCGATACGTTTGTGGCCAAAAGTAACGTTTTGCTGTCAAATCATATGAGGTTTGAATACGCCCCACATAATGATTGAACTTCAAAACTAAAATGGTTTCGAAAATGTTGTATACTCTGTCGGTTACACGATGTGCTTGTATTTGCCCTCCAATAATTAAAAGGCTATGCGGTTAATTAGAATCATATATTTCCTTCATACAAATATTGAAAGAAGTATAGTGCAGTGTATTTCCTCTTAATTTTAAAGAGATGAAATCTACCCTTTTTTGTTTTCGACTTGATTACATTAATTTACTCATGATTAGCTGGACAATGGACTCTAGGAATTCTCAAGTCGTCTCAGTGATTCGCTCCGAGAAGTAGTACACTAAATGCACCAAATGGCCCGCGAAGCGCGCTAAAATTAGAGCAATTTACTTCAATTTGGGCTCACCGTTTTAGAACCAATGTTGGTCCCAATCCCTTGAAATGTCTGTGGCTAAACATGCAAGTGTTATTTAATTTTGCTCCGATAATTTTAGACAATTGAAACAAACTTCCACCCGATATTTCGAGCTGGGGAGACTGCGCAACCCTAGTTCTGCTAAGCATAACTCCACATTATTCTTTAACATGTTGTCAATTAACGGAATGTGAAGTTATGCAAAACACATGGAATAACTTTCTCCTGTTACCTACCCCTACCCTCACTTTTGTCGATCTCAAAATCACTTTAAATGTACGATATAATACCCTGTTTTCAACTATCAAACACAACTTAAGATCCTATATAATGTGATAACATATGTGAAAAAACTTAAAATAAAGAATTAGAAATTAAAATTTTGAAGAAAATTGGCGACTACAATCACTTCTTCTGCATGAGAAAGGCGGTTTCTCCGTAAAATGATGGATTTCTCCTGTTTTTTTAGACAAATTTTTGAAGGATAACTTATTTCAAAAGGTATTTATTATCTAAGGAACATACCGGGTAGTAATCATAAGAATTAACCCTAACTATAGGCGACCATAACGTCAAAAGTAGTATTAACATTTGAAAAATTTAAAAAGATCTTAAACCACAATTTTACTTTTAAACATTTTAATGTAAACATCACTCGATCGTTCAGTAGTTTGAGAAATAATCGATTATGTAACACATGTCAATGGACACTTACTTGTCCTTCCAATTTTGCTCCAATAATGCAGATTGATGTTACTTTCGCCGATTACTTGGGTTATCTGTTCAGCTGTCTTCTTTCGTTCCCCAAAGAACCGGCTTTGTTAATATTTTGTGAGTCCAATGCTCAGTTTGTTCGTTTTATTATAGTAATAAACAATTACCGTGACAATTTTAACAAAATCACAACATAAAACACACCTTGGTAAATAACACGAATGACTCATCTTAATGATCTGTAAAAATGTGAAAATATGTGATGATCTATGGGTGTGGCACTGCATAGATTGAATTGAGAAGTTTAACCAATACTTTAACAGGTGGATAAACTGAAAATAATGTTAATTCACCATAGTTTTTATTCACTTATACATCTTATTTCAATAAGATGGGGATTTCAACATTTAAATAATAATGGCATGATTTGAGTGCAAATTCAAAATTCCCGGTTTTAATCTATACTCGTGTTATATGAAGTACTGGCACGAGCCAAGATGGTTGTCAACATTTGTCGCCCATACAAGGGCATTTGTGGTTTTAAGATATGCCGAAACTGGTTTAATTGTTACTTGTATTGTTGGCATGCTGGATATACAATCTTGAAAGCATTTTATCAAAACGGAAAATCTACACATCTGAATCAATTTTTAGCAAACAGAAAAGGTGAACATTTGGTGGTTGAAACCGTTCCTAGCTTTTATAATGCACAACCAAGTAGAATATCAAACTTTACTTCGGTTTTCAATATAATTTCAAAGCATAACTTTCTAGAAAGCTGCCTGATGATATGCAATTTAAATTAAATGAAAAAGTAATTTGCCTGGATTGGCGACAGCCATGGTATTAACATTAATTTGTCAAAAAGACAGAAGATGTCACTGACAATTCTTCATTTTTCTTCAACTTTTTAAGTGAAAAAGAAAAGATGTAAATTTTTTTTTGTAATGTATGTGCAATATTATATTGAAACTGGTGCAAAATATCATTTATTATCATATTTTGTTTTAAAGAAATAAAATGAAAAAGAAAATGAAAGAAGTATTGATTATTTGTCGCCTGTTCTTTCTGAATCACTTTATTACAAAAACTTGGAAGAGTGTCCATTGACAGTGTTACATAATCGCTTAGTTCTTCAAAACTACTGAACCGAATAGAGTGCTGTTTACCTTAAAATATTGAAAAATATTGGTGGTTTAAGATTCTTTTTGTGAAATTTATCAATGTGATACTCACTTTTGAAGTTATGGTCACCAATAGTTAGGTTGTAATTCTTTCTGAGACACCCTGTATATCACCGATTCTGAATTGGTTTTGATATTTTGTTCATCTGCAGTCTGCAAAGTTGGCTCTTTGAAATGGCCTGCTTATGCTGGTAACCGGGAAAGTTTCCATTGGTTTTGCATACTTCCACATCCGTTAATGACAACATGTTAAAGACTAATGTGGAACTTATGCTGAGCAGAACTACGCCAACCCCCCACTACCACCACCACTAACACCAACAACAACTGTTTGGTACGCCACTTCTTCTTCTTTGCGTATCCATTGGTGATGACGTCAACTGATCCAGGTCCGCTCAAGACGCTCCTAACATGGCCCTCTTTTTTGAGGCTGGGCGGATTGGGAAAGTGGTCTTGCATTTGTCCTATCGTTACATTTATACAGGGTGAGTCAAAAAATAAATTCAACAAGCTAACTCTTTTATCATATTCTCCCGGAAGCAATACTCTACTGATAATTTGGAATCCTCTAAACTTCTTAACTTCTTTGATTAATTAGCATTGTATATGTATTTAGCATAATGAATACAGTGTTTCAATACATTTTATGACGATAGTGTAAAAACTGTAGTTTGTTTTCATCTAAGATGTTATCTTGCTGACCAAAAACCTAAATCATATTCAGTTCTTTTTATGGCCAGTGCAATATATTATACCTAAAAAGTGATCATTTTCCTGGTATATTACTCCTGAACGATATATTCAAAACACAATTTTAAATTAAAGTGTTCTTTATTTTTCAGCAATCTTTATTGTGTTGATTGGTTTCAAAGCATAATAATTGTAATTTCCGTTTGTGATTATTTTAAAATAGTAGTTTGCAATATTTTTACAATAGGACATCTAACCCTCTCTGAACCATGTTCCTAGACGTGGGCTTCACGAACAAATTTAGCCCACCTGTTCCTACCTAGAGCACAGACTAGAGCAATTGTCATGCCCTATTGGTCCTTTAGAGCAGATATAAACATGACGTGTATCCCAAAGCATTTTGTTGATGGCAGGGTCGCCTTCGACTGATCTAATGTATTGTAGTACTTTTAGGGTCAATTTTGACACGTCGTTTGAAAACAATTTGTTGCCCCTAATTTGAAGACGTTTAAACTGAAAACTCATTTTTTATTTTCATCGTTCGGTTGGATGTCTTATGACCCTTCATTTGTCTGGTGTAAGTTCTATTTAAAATTTCGACCGAGAAATGGTTTTGCATAAGGGGGTGTGAACCCCCCGGCACCAACGTGAGTGAATGAACATACTTTAGTGCCTTAAGTGTAAGCGTTTTTTATTTGTATAAATGTGTTTAATGCATGTTTATTAAGCTCGTATTATACATCCAAAGGTGGACCTAAGACATATATTTTTCTTACCGACAGGCGATTTATTTTCAATAAATTAAAGCAAGATTTTGAAGTACTGCTTTTAAAATAATGAATAATTCTGCAACCCTATTGTGCTTATCATGCAACCAATCTCGAATATAAATGGCCGATATTTGACCAGTGTAACTGATAAGGTCATTAACCTAAATTATTCCATTAGGGATCTAATGTTTGAAATTAATTTTTCTTACGTGTTTATTAAACATGGTTAAACACTATTTTCGCTTACATGGTTTGGCTCTTTTTACTTTTAGGAGAATCGGTAATCGGTAGCAGATCTATCATTTCCCTGCAAAGTGAAAAGCACATTATTTAAATCAGAGATATTAAGTGTCTATGACAGAGAAAACCGGGTGATATGGGAAAATGTCGAAACATGAAGGTTGGCCAAATCGATTCATTTTTTGTTGGATAGGTGTACTTGATGAATATTATCACAGGCAAAGTTAGTCTGAGCTAACCCCCCGTTACTGAGATATACATACCCCCATTTAGAGGCACCTGAGAGGCAAAATTAGTGAGGGTAAAATGTAGAAAATCGGCTATTTACAATTAGCAATGTTTTTATCTGCAGTTCAAGGCACTATGTTTATTTGGTTTTCCTGTGTAGCAATAGTTTTCATTTTTCCAAATGCTTTTTATAATTTATGATTGACAATCCATGAATCAGAGGTGGCTTCGGATGGTGACCCCCTTAAATGTCCTTTAAACATTTGCCCGGAACCTGGGCTAGAAGGACCAGATTGAATTTCCAATTGAATATTCATGAAAGCTAGCGGACCTGAAATCATAAATAATTTACCAAATAAACAAAAAGTCCTTCAAAGTGCGACACTCAATTGTATTTAGAAACAATCTAGTAACCGCGATATCAGGAAACCCCTATCCGGCCACTGGCCGACCGAAGTGAGAAACAGGTCCAGAGGGCAGCAGACTCACTGAGTAAGTTAAATCGGACCACACTATCAAAATATATGCTAACCTCTTTCAACCGCAAAAAAAGAAAAAAATAAAACTCATTAACCTATGCAATCAGTACAAACTGCGGGTGCAAGTCCAAGATTTTGATCAAGTCGGACCATGCTGCTTTCGGTGCACACACTGACCGTTGCGCGGAGAGATGAGAGATTCACTCGGTAGCTGTAATATTCTGTGGGGACGGTTCGTAACAAACTCGCGATTTTTCATATTTGTGTCAACCTTTGGAAGCGGGATTCAATTTTAGAAATCTACAAGGATCAAGAACCTAGTCAACCAACACTTATCGCTATATTGGTGGAAATGAATGCAGGAGAGGAGAAGACAGACAACAAATCGACTCAAATCTTGTGCGTGTGCTGTCTGCGGCTTGTGCATGGCGTTCGTGGCCATTGTACAGGTATTTTGCATTGAAAAAATTCCCATTTTTGTAAAACACATGAGGTCATAATGTAAGCGGGAAATTCGAAAATTAGCCAACAAATGTATCATTTGTGGTTTTATCCTTTCATATACATGACTTAGAGGAGATCGAGATATACACGAAATGGTTCATGTGAAGGGTATGGATTCCGAAAAAAAAGGTAAAAAAATAATAAAAAATAAATATGTAAAAATACGATTATCAATGTAATTAGCTTTAATTATGCACAAAGCAGCTATCAATTTCCCAAGGGTATTATCATAACTCCAACTGGTCCAGGGAAAGTGTTAAAATGCCCCCAAAATGCAGTTTTTTTCAATCGGTTTTACACAAATATACACGTTTTCAATTTTTAATTTTTTTGTATTAGCATAAAGGGGTATTATTCCTCTACCAAAA
>JAMKCH010039791.1:0-13446 GCA_023653785.1 Ophioderma brevispina
ACTTATATTTGTAGCTACGTTTGGATTGAACCACTAACAATTTATAAATATGGCGCAATATCAGAGTTTGGTGCAACCTCAGCCAAATCTGTGGCTTCATCACAAGTACCACCCGTAGCCCATCACAACTCCGGTAGCCATCACCCTGGTAGAAAACCTGCCCGTCAAAACCTGGTATAACAGCGTTCTTCATGTTGCGTCTTCCCTGGTCGCAAAGAGGATATACTGAAAGCCAAAAATTTTTATTTAGTAGATTAATTTGTTGCGGCCTATTTTGAAAATGCCAATAAATTTACTAAAATTTGAGCGGTTCGAAGTAACAACTAAAAGAGCAACTAGAAATGAGAACAGGGGTTCGCTGGTCTCTCTAAAGAACAGAAATGAAATGAAATTACCTCGAAAATAAAAGGTTCAAGTACGTGGCGATTTGAATCACACATCTGCTAACTCTAGGTCAATATTGTCTACTCCTGTTTGGGATGATAGCCTAAGGTCAAATAAAACAAACCACAATAAAACTCAACAGAAAAGAAAATATGCTTTTTTCTTTTATTGTGTTAGATTATTAGGTCGCCGATCTCCGAGAATTTGATATATGTTTGATGAAGTTAAAAATGCGTAGGCCCTTCTTACATGATGAACAGTTCCTTTTTGCACAGGGCTACTCCACATGCTTCACACTCAAACCTGAAACGCATCGACATTCACCCTCAGACCCATTGTCTTGATCTAGGCAGTATTTGCATGCGGTAAACTTATTATCTGCTTCTTCACCAATCTGTGACGAACCTGCCTGGGATCTACAGGTGCAGGAGGTTGGGTCCTATTTAATTTAGTACCCTGCGTGAACCCGGCTATCAGCCCATGGCTAGTCAGGTGAATTTTGAATGGCGAGGGCGTTTACTTTTTGCTGTGCTGTAACGGGTCTGGGATCGTCGAATTAGAATGATCCACAGCATCTGGCTTGCCAAACTTAAGCATATCCGGCGTTTACGCGGCTAATGTCAACCAGGAAAAATAAAATCTTGAGTCCACCATTTCCTGATTCTTTCGTGCTAGCCGAATTGATATGACGTAATTGATCACTTCTGTCTACGCCGGCTAGGTTCTCGGTGATCCCAAGACCAGTGGTGGGCTTTGATTTCATGGGTTCTCCTAGGTTCTACGCCCTCTATACTAAATTTTCTTTTGATTGTTGTGCTGGCCGTCTACGGAAAGCATGGTAAAGGAGGAGAAGTCATCCTGTCAAGATTCTACGGTCTTTCCATACTGTAAAGGTCAGTTTTGCTTTTCTGCCTAGAGTAGAATGTCCCGCTCTCAGTCTTTGCTAGGCTGACGATTTTGGGCTTTCTTTTTTAAGGCTTGAGGCACCCCTTTCGAATCCCCTTGATGGCACCCGTAAGGTATGTTTCCTGTTGAGGAGATCATTGCACAATCTACGCAGGTAAGATCTATCCGTAAAGATTATGGTGCCATCTATGTGTAATGAGTGCTCGCTACCTGTTTAGTGATCTCAATAACTTTGTCCGCAGCTTTTTGAAAAGATGGGTACGGAAATTGCATATATGTAACCGGAGGCAGACGCTGCCATGGCATATATTTTGAATCCGGCTTTGGTGGGCTTGAGTGTCATTAAAAACTTTTGAACCCCTGCTTTGAACCCTTATAGCGTATCATGGCTTAATCTCTTGCCAGTTCTCTTGCGCAATTGTATTGTTTGCGGCAATTTTTTAGGACGGGTTTTTTCCCCACATTTTACGGGCCAATATGCGTAGCACGCATTTGATCGTCCTTTTCCTTTTTTTCTTGGCCGTGGCCTCGCAAACGTTTTCCCAGTCATCTGCGATAGCACAACATCTTCCCACCTTGATATTTTGCTCAAAACGTTTCGCTCTTCATTGTTCTACATATCAATTCATTTCTGAAGGCCGGGTGCTGGACCAATAGTCACGAATATTCTAAGCTTTAGTAGGCCCATGATCATGAGTAGCCGAACTAAGCTTTAATCTCTGCGGTGTCCCTGTTCTTTGATATATAGATTGTCATCTTTATCAAGACTCCGTTAGTCTTCACAGAATTACATCATTTGTGAACGGCTGATCACAGTGAACAGAATGACCCGGAAGAATTTGTAGAAATATTAAGTGCAGTCCATTCTGCGAGGTCTTTGAAATGTATGAAATAAGGGTTCGTTGGTTTGACTCATGAGTATGGTTTTGTCATATTCGCGGACCACCGTCTTGATCTTGTGTATAGTGGCCGTCTAGATTTGGAGGGGGCCTCTCCCTGTCATTATCTGAGTCTGGTTCAACAAATACCTCTTTTTTTTTGGGTCGGGGGCCCTCTGCCTACGGGGACGTGCCGCCGGCGGTCTAGGGCGTGCGGGTGGCGCGTCATCCTCATCTTCATCTCAATCATCTTAAGCTAGTGCCTGGTCATTAGCACGAACTACGTCATCAAGAATGTCTACTAGATCTGAGTCGTCATCGTTTTCCAAACTATCACTTTGGGGGCACTGTCACTCTTGGGGCCCTGTCACCGGACTGTTCACGGTTACTCCCTATGTCACTGATTTCGTCACTGCTCTCGGAATCGGAACGAAAACGTAAGTGAGTTCCGAAACTTGGAAGTTGACTTCAGAGGCACGAGCATTTTTCGGCCCTGACCTAGAGCTAGAACTGCCTTAGTGTTTTTTCCGTCTAACTACTTGGGCGGTTTGGGCTTGTTTCTAGCAGGAGACCGTGCGTATGACTACAACCGGCTTGCCTGTGGTGATTGGCCACTAGCAGTGCTCTACTCGAGACTAGCGGTCTGACATGCTCTACTCAGAGACTGTTCGGTCTCACTAGAAATCGGCCTTGCTGTGGTGCTTGGCCAGTGGCACCTGCTCTACCCGGAGACTTAGCGGGCTTACGTGCACGTGCTATAATAGGAGACTCTTGTACCTGTGGAGGATCTGTACTAGCCTTCGATTATGTCCATTTTTTGGGGCTATGGCTAAGTCTCATTAGTCTTTTGCTTGAGAGATCGCATCCTCATCGTCAGTGGAACTGGAAGTGCCTGTATCTGAGGACTTCTGCGATTGGCTTTCCACAGTGACGCCGTTTCTCATATATATTGTTCCTTTTTTCTTTTCTTCACACCTTTGGTGGATGCCCTGGTTGCGATTCGCTGCTGCTCGGCAGCTGCTGGCCTGCTTTTCAGCTCGTGCGGGGACTACACGTTTAGCCGTTTTTGTTTTTGGCTTCTTGGGAGTTTTTTCAGTATCTGATTCCACATTATCATCGTCTATTTTTGGGCTTGAGTGGGATTGTGATTCTTGTTCGCCATTATTAAGCGGAGCTACTACCCTTGCTCCAATTGGGAATTGAAAACCTCTCCTTCCCTAGTGGTCAAGTCGTCTGTAATAAACGGATTTCCCTATCAGTCCATATCTGTCTATCAACATACCCGAAAAATAAAAATATCCATTAGTGGCATTAAATTTGAAATCCTACTTTTTTTTAACCTAAAAACCCTGAAATCCTACCCTAAAACCACGCGAAACAACCGGCTACATAGACTGGTTAGTCACCAAAACTAAAATATACTCAATTTTTGACCAAACATTAGAAATCCGCAAAAAACCTACATACTATAAAATGTCAAATTCTAATTTTTGGTTGTCCTCTGGATGGGCTCCACGATCGTGTTGATACCCTTTTGTCCGATCTTTTTTTGTATCTTCTGACAGGGGTCCAGAAACTCCCTCCCACCCGAGGTGGGGCTCCAGTTTACTCGCCAGAGACTCGACAGGCAACAGATTTCACTGGATTAATGGTACAGTGGCATACTCACCGGGACTGATTATGACACTGACATTTAGTCCGGTTCATCCTAAATCTCCGGCATCATGGTCCTTGTTATATCCCCAAGTTTGTCGTAAAAACATGGTCCCGGATTACCCGGCCTCAGAAGCTCAGCGATACCCGATATGGTTTCACCGCCTTTTACGCGTTTTGAACTCTCTCTTACCGCAACCCTATCTATTTGTTGCAAAAACCATGTCCCGAATGCCCGGGCTCAAAATCCGTTTTTGCCCGCTCTATAGGCGGTTCGTGGGTAACTGCCCTCTCTCTTTTTCTCCTGCGGGTAAAGCGTCTAAAAATCGCTCTAGAGCAATCGCGCTTTCGCGTGCGCTCTCTTTCAAAACCAATATATGCCACTTTCGCCTATCCCTTTTTTTCTCTCTCAACATCACCCCTCTTATATATATCGTTCTGGTCCCGAACCAGGCCCCAGCCGCTTCAGGCCGGGTTTTTTGACTTCTGCGCATGCTACATTTTTGTACACAACCTAATGTAACGCGACCGAAAGCGTCCCTAAATCAAATCCAGATTTCTCATACGGCAACCCGTCCATTTTAGCTCTCTCCAGCGAGAGCCGCTTCTTTGTAAAATCACCCACTAGTCGAAAAACACCGGGGCTGCTGTCTAAAAACATGTTGGCGCAAAATACACTACCTTCTCCGGCGTAAACATCAGGCCGTGGCCTGCCTTGGCTTCCAACTCAAAATATTTCCGCCGCGTTGGCATGTGTTGTGAGCAGATAGGTTAGTGTGTCTTGCGCCCACATTTTTGTATGTAGCAGACCGGTGCTTTCCCACTAGTGGGTGATTTTACCGAGAGCGGCTATCCCTGAGAGAGCTCAAATGACTGGTTGGCCATATGCGAATCTGGATTTGATCTAGGGACGCTTTCGGTAGCATTACATTGGTTGTGTACAAAAATGTAGCATTCGCAGAGGTAAAAAAGAACGGCCTGTAGCTGCTGGGGCCTGGTTCTGGACCCCTAACTATATATAATAAGAGGGATGGCGTGTCTGACGTGACGATCACCCTAGATCAATTGGTACACTGTAGGGTGAACATGAGCGGACCGTCTTGTACTGCCACGCCAGAAAAGCCCGCCTGTAAGTGGCTGAGGCCTGTCTTTGGGACCACACTTATATATATCTAGAGGAATTGTGTGTCTGATGGGAGCGATTCACGAGAGCGAATTACGTAAGACGGGACATGACCCGTTCCTTGCTCTTTACAAAGAGGTCACCCAAGATCCAATAGGTACACTGTTGGGTGAAAAATGACAAGTCCAAGGCGGACCGCTTGTACTGCCACGCCAGAAACGCCGCCTGTAGTGGCGGGCCTGGCTCGGACCAAGAACGTATATATAGATGAGGGCAACACCCTCAGGAACCGGGACCTCGACCTTTGGAATCCGTTGGGTTGTATTTTGCCATGCTAGAAGCACATCAAAAACACCCTAACGGTCTCATTTATAGACTGGATTTAACCCTCAATTTCACACCAAAGCTTAGCATTTAACGTAAGCCGCTGCCGTGGCCCGGCTACTTAAATGCTAAGCTTTGGTGTAAATTTGAGGGTTCAAATAGTCTAAAATCAAATTTACACCAAAGCTTAGGCATTTAACTAGCCGGCCCACGGCAGCGCTTGTTAAAACAGCACGGCAAAAGCAACCCTAACTCTTTACTTTTGGAACTGTTTTTAACCCTCCAATTTACACCAAGCTTAGCGAGTTTAACGTAGCCTGGCCACGTCAGCGCTTTTTTCCTATAGGCCTTGCGTGATCTTCCTTACGCAATGATTTCCTATATTCCTTGCGTGAAACCACTGTGAAATTGGCGGGGAAGCTTTAAACTCGCTACGCGTAAACTTTACTATATAGGCCTTGTAAATCTTCAATTTCGCTGTTAACCACAAAGAATTTGGTATAATTTAATTTGCTCTAGTTACCTCTAACTGCTTCTAATTGAATTTTGGGAACGTTGTCCGGCTCTGGGGACGCTTTTGTTTCTCATTGCAATCTCGGCCATGTTTCCCCGCAGAAGGTGCAATATTTCTCATTGCATCTCGGACGTTGTTCCCGGAAATGACTCTAGCAGCTCATTGCATCTCGGCGGTTTCCCGGCAGAAGATCGAACTTTTGGCGCAATGCCGTCTCATGCATCTGGGACGATTCTTTCCGCAAAATGACGCGATGTCCTCGTTGCATCTGGGCACGTCTCCAGGAAAATGACTTGATGTTCCTCGTTGCACTGGGACGTCTCCTCGAAAAGCGCGATGTGTCCTCTTTGCATTTGGGACGTCTTTCTGGAAATTGGCGCGATGTTCCTCGTTTGCATCTGGGACGTCTTCGGGAAATACGCAATTTTCCTCGTTTCATCTGGGACGTCTTCCGGCAAAATGACGCGATTGTTCCTAAGTTGCATATGTGGCCTTTAACGACTTTACGCTACTTTATTCCCCGTGCCGGGAAAAACGGCCGAGATGCAATGAAACGCAAAATTTGTTTCTGGTTTGCATCTGGCCTTTAACAATAAATGATTGCACCTCGTTGCATTTCGGCCGTTGGTCGGCAAAACGACCCGGTCCGGGTTAGGGTTATGCGCATAAGTGAATGCTAAGTACCAAAACTGAATCCATACCTACCCTCTGTGCGGACCACCCACTACAACAGATGCCCGAATGGGATCCATACCCTGGAAACCTGCACTTAGAGCACTTGTCGCTGATTTTTTTTTAAAGTTCTACAGACCCATTGGGCGTAACCAGCCTTTTTTTTTCAGGGGGGAAAAGGGTGGCAGATGGATTGTCAGGGGGGGGGCAAGCATGTATTAAATTTGTTAGTATGGTATATTGCCTATGTCATCACACTTTTTCAGGGGGCAAGATTCCCACGGGGGAGGGGGCAGCTGACCCCCTGCCCCCCCTCTGGTTACCCCACTGCTACAGACGTACCCTTCACTTCCCACTATTTTGCTTTGCGAGCCAACATTTTACAATTTGTGTGAATAGTGTCCCCGAATAGTGTCATTAAAGGGAACCCATCCTTTGACTGAATTGTTTGCTGATATAGTGGGGACAAGATTAACAAGTTGGTTTGGAAACACATACCCAGCCTATCTGGAACATGTCTGCAATTGCAATTCCAGCGCCCTTATTAGAGTAATCAGGGTCGTATTTGATGTAATTGACCAGTTTTACAATATTTATATTTTTACCCAATGTCCGTGGCTCACTGTGCGCTGTGGCAATTTCCTAACTGCACTGCAAGTCTGATAAATGCCCTGCCACCAAGTTTAGTCATGACAACGTCCCTGATATACGATTATCGTGATTTTTGGGCATTTTTGTTGTAGTAGGTGAAGATAACGGTAACGGGTGTGTGTGAGCCCCTGGAGAACCTTGTACTGCATATTCCCAGCCGGCCTGCATAGTTTGCCAGAAGTTTTGCAAGAGTTCATTGTTGGCTACAGGAAGAGGGGGGGGGGGGGGCGGACGGGCAACACTTTAAAACCTCTGACGTGGAAGGGGCATGAAAGCAACTAGTTGCAGTTTCCCTTTTGTCCTGTCATTTTCCTCTATGGCTGACAGGGGGTCAAACCCCATGTGGGGCAATGACATTTGAAGTTGGGATTATATAACGGGGGTTCCTGGTGGAGGCACCCCCTGCCATTGCTGTCCTTTACCTGGATCGTGACCACAGCCCCGCCGATAATTATAGCTCTTGTATGTGGTGGGTTCGGGGGGGGGGTTCTTTAGCTGGTGAGATGATCGTCCTCACAACGGCCACATCTGGATTTTCGTTTTGCGTTTGGTCCGCCGGCTGTCCACTATGCCTGATTGGAGGAGAAACAAAAAGAAACCAGCAGCAAAAACAATCTGATAGACCCTGGGATGTACCATTGACTGTTTATAAGTGTAATGCCTTGTATGGCCTGCTGATCCCATGACCCAGAGCCTGCCCCTGGTGTCTGAGGCACTTCAACAGGAAATGTGATAGCTACCCACCGTGGGCCCCTATTTAATAACAAAGGGCAATGTGACAGAATGTACCATGTAGGCGCATGATAGATCCCGCACACCCATCCCTGGGGCACCAACCCCCCTTTCCCTCATTAATTTTTGAAATATAAAAGCATACAGACTCATTATTGTGAGAACAGAGAAGCATAGCACAGACACCGTGACATCCTACACTATTCCTGCCCACACCGATACCCATCACCATCCGTTTTGCACTTCCCAAGTGTTGCTATTAAATTGTTTTTTTTTGTATTTTTGTTTTGGTTTGTTGATTTTTTTTTCTTTTTTTTTGTATGTTTTTTTTTTAATTGTTTTTTGATTGATTTTTTTTTTTTTTACTATGGCGGTCTATGTGTAACCCTACCGGTAGCTGAGGGACTGCCCTTAAGGCTGCCTTATGAAATGAGCAATGCCCAGACCAGGATGACACAATCCCAAGGTGCAACGACCCAACCCTAAGGCTAATTTTGTCTTGCTTTATTTTTTTTTATTATATATTATTCTTGCACCATGATAACAGCATTCATAAAAAACTGAAACAGCCATGTGAGGCCCTTTCACCTGCCACATACTCGGCATGGAACCCCTGCACCCAGAACAGGCGTTTTCTCGCACCCAATTCCTCGCGGCTTTCGCGCTACTTGAAGACAAAAAGCAGCACCCCAGAGTGCAGACGGGTGGCGAGTCCAGGGTTCCCCAAAAAGTTGTGCAACCAGATAAACTCCAATTCCTTAACTGGTTTTACTTCCCACTATTTCAATTTGACACCACCCTAGGGTCACAAAATTTTCCCATTGTTGGATATCATCTTGCAGTTGAAACCCCCATGAGCATAACTCGGAGATGTTTAGGAGTAGCATCCCTGGTTTTGCATTTTATAGTATTCTTTCCTCCTGCTCGTTCATTTGCCCCACCCCGGGGTCACCACATTTTCCATTGTGGCGATATTAATCATGAGAAGTCCTCCACAATAGCATAACTAAGAGGTTTAAGAGAAGCACCCCGGGTTTTGCATTTTGATAATATTCATACTCTCACTCTTTCATTTGACACCACCCTAGTGGTCACAACATTTGCCATTGTTGAGCCTATTATCTTGACAAAGTCCCCCCACCTGAGACAAGTAAGAGATGTTTAGGAGTACACCCCCGGGTTTGCATTTATAGTATTCTCTACTTCCTCACTCTTTCATTTGATAACCACCATGAGTGAGTGTGAGTGAGCGAGTATTAAATTTAACGACACCTCAAAACAATTGTGGTCATATCGGTGTCATTACATTTTTCATTTAACCTTAATATATGAAAAAAACCTGCAATATTAAACTTCATTTCATTCAAATTACCATTAACAATTAAAAAAGGATACACATCCTACAGTGATGAACCAGATGCATCACCTATCCATGTAAAACAATATACCCAACTAATGGGGGGGGGGTGTAAAGATACACTTAGAAAACATGCATCAATAAAACACGTTCACAAGATATACTGATAAATTTATCACTATACACATCATAGACGATGACAAAGTCATCCATTCCAATAATCCCATGTACCATTTATGCGATACCGCAATTATTCATATGTAATTAGATCAATTTTATAAAACATGCCCTTTAATTGCTCATTGCACTTGACCGCAATTGTGTCTTCATACAAAAGATGTACGTCATAGAAGTCTAATGTAGCGAAGGAATTTTCATATCCATGTACCATTTCAGTGATACAGCATTATGCATATGTAATTAGATCAATTGTATCAAAACATTCCCCTTTAATCGGCCCACATTCACTTTGACCCAATTATGAATTCACCCAAGATCATGGCATAGTATTCCTTTCCATGCCGCTAAGGAATTTTGCCTATCCGATGTACGGTTTCAGAGATACATAATTACGCATATTTATTAGCTCATTTGCATACCTAAGCCGCTTGTATCACACCGCTCAAATTGGAAAAAAGATGCGCACCATGATAGGCCTTTCAGGCCTTTTAGAATTTTCCGTATCCAATGTCCCGTTTTACAACATTAATATGCAATTACGCTGTTTTTTGCATATTACTTAGCTCTTTGCATACTTTAATTTGCCCAAAATACGCAATCTAATCAGTTTCGAGGAACTCTCCAGCCCCTCCCTCCACCAAGTTACATCATCATACGCCTTACGGAAACGCCAGAAAACTTGTACACAATCCTTTCGGGAAAATTTTTTGTTAATTATGCCAAATTAGATACTTCATTAGCATAGTTTTAGTCCCAAAATCTAATCAGTCGAGACCTCGTGGACCCGGCTTTCTTTCCACCAGTTACATCATCTGCGCCTTCCGGAACTCCAGATAAATCGTACACAAGCCCGTGAACACGACCGTCAGGCAGGCAGACAGCATGACAACAGACAGACAGACGACAGACAGACGACAGACAGACAGACAACAGAAGAACAGAAATTGCTTACTCATTCTCTGTCCGAACAGTTTCACGAGACAATAAAAACCTTTGGGTGGGAGGGGTTTTTTTTTCCTTCACCGTCCCTGCCAACCAGCCTAAATTGACAATTATCAAAAAATATTAAAATTCCAATGATGATTGGATGGTGTCACTGCCACCAGTCTACCGCGGTCAAAAGGTCACCAGATGACCCTACTACTTTTGGCCGACCACTAGGGGAATTTACTGTAGCTTGACTCACTCCCCCCCCCCCCCCAAAAAAACCAGCACCCAAAACTAGGGAATATTGGCCGACACCGAGGAACCCAATGTTTTATAGCGCCAATGAAAACCATATAAACAATTAAAAAAGATTTATTTTACGGTATTATTAACTACCTTTGTTGCGACTATAAGGGGAAACACACTATTCCTATGTACTCATTAATACGTTGGGGGAAATTCTCTTTCCCCTAACCTCATCTATTGTTTGCGCCTATTCCGAAAAGTAATGAATATTTAATTTATGCAAATTCTAATCCACTAGAATAACAACATATATGAATATTAAATTAATCTTAACTAACTATAAAGGCTCATTATAACCTAGTGGAATTTTCACGTTCCCCCTCTTGGTTGTTTTAATGTTATTAATTATTATTATATAATTAATATTATTATTATTAAATATTGCCTCTACACTGGCGAAGAGGCTTTTGTTATCCACTCAGAATGCTCGTAGTGCGAGTTATCGTTTCCCCCTCACGTATTCCCTTTTGGAATGGGGATATATTAATTTAATGCATTGAATGATAAGTCCTAGAAGAACAACGGATATGAAAAGTATTTTAATACGTAAAGACTCCTAACCTAATTGAAATACTTAAAATCCCCCTAGCATTCCCGTTAATATTATTATTCTGATGTACTAATTGTACGTCACATTGGAGATGCTTAACATACGATTAAACATAGTTCACCCCCTATATATATAATATTTTTTTTTTTTTTCCAAGGCCAACCCCGTTAATCTGATCTACGTGAACCCATGACAACGTACACCCACGAGAGGGCAGGAATTGGGTTTTTATTTTATGGGATGGGCTTGAGACATTATCTAACCATGCACCAGGATAGTAACGTTACGATGTGCTCACCAGAGCACTATAAAGAACCCCACCGCACACAATTCAGGTCCCGCCAGCCGGCCTAAGCTGAAAGCACCTCCATGATTGTTTTTTACTACTGTTTCAGGATTTATTTTTTACTTTTTTTTATTATTTTTTTTATATTCTATATTTATATATATTTTGTTTTATAAATTATTTTTAATATATATATTTTCATATATATATCTGTTTTGATGTTTTATTCTTACTTTCTATAGAACTTATTATAGATTTCATTATATTTTATTCTGTTGTTATTAATGGTACTTGGTGTACTTAATGTGTTTTTTAAGATTATTTACCGCTCCCTGGAGGTTTGTATTTGTATAACGACCCGGCCTCTTCTTACCTGTCCCTGCTAGTGCCAATGGGTGACCCCATGGCACGCCACTGGGGGCCGCACCCTGAACCCCACTAAACCAAGCTGCTGACCCAGTAATTCTGGAGCTCGCCTTCTACGGCGGCCCCCAACCCCAACCGCCCGCCACCAGCCAAGTGTGGGGCTCCCTCCCATACCAGGTGGGAGGGGAAACCACATGTAAATTAATCATCTGGCACAGCATGAGGGGAAGCAATATAATAACACAATCCAGAAATACAACCAGCATTATTTTTTTCGTGGGGGATTCTCTTTTCCATTTCTTTCTTTCTCCCTTTTCCCCATTTTCTCCCTTTTTCATACTTTATATATATTTTGTTTATTTTTTTTTTGTGTGTATTTTATTTTTCCATAGTTACCCATTTTATTTGTATTTGTTTACATTTTTGGTTTGCCCCTATGCAACTACCTAGGCCTTAAATCCTTTACTAGGCACTAGCAGTAATCATTGATAATATTAAAGAATTTAAACTTCTAACACCAAACAACAAGATTAATTAATATACAGATGATGACAAATACCAAACATTTATGTTAAGACAAAAAACAAGACAGCATAGATGAAATGTGTGACGACACAACTTAGGTTAAGAGAAGATGTTATTAGTAAATAGTGGTACACATTTTCCCCCATTTAAGCAAGTGCCATAATGTGCCAAAGGTCGTTTTTGAAGCATTGGCATGTCTGGCGCGCCTTACCATCTGGTGGAACAGCTGCACGGCTTGTTGAAACAATGAGTTGCAAACCCCTAAAACCACCTATAAATGGTACCGTTTAGCGGGTCTTGGCCTCCCGCCATGGGGAGGGGAATAGCCAAAGAAAGGACGACCAAAACAATACCAAATGTGAGACTACTACGGTATTGACATACACAGACCTGACACACTTATAATTATCCAGGATCCACGCGGGCAATTACAAACATCGAAAACAGGGATTGACAAGAACCTCTGGACAAGAAGATCAGTTTTTAATATGGCCTCACCCGGTATGACTGTTAGTTGCAAATGGTCGTCGCTGTCCCGAGTTGGACACCCGCAAGTCTCCCCGTCCTAACTCTGTGATAATATTGCTCTTTACTTTAGATCATGAGATTTCGTTCGAGTTCAACGCCGTTTAACCCCGTGTTTACCATCGTTCATTCGATCCGTAGATGGACTTCACCGTTCGCCGGGATAACAGCTACATGAATTGTTCGGAGGTATGTAACTGAGATATAACTGCACTTTCAGCCCGTCCTTCCGTTGCTTTTTGGATTTGTCCTGTAAAAGCGCTCACGGCAGTGAACGCCTTTAGAGAATTATAGGAGGCAAGTAGCAATGACACGCTGTGTGATCCGACGATGTTGTCATACGTTGACCTTGACTCCGAAGTTAAAACTAGACTATTCGTGTTTTCTGCAATATTGACGTAGTTCGTGATATAATGGCTTTCCGTGGGCCTGCCGGATTTTCATTTGTGATTTGTGACTCCTTTTTAATCTGAGGTAGACAGAATTTGCCCTTTACAGACTTCTTTAAAGACACTATCAGTGATTTGCTAAATCCAGCAAATCGAAAAAATCCATCAAAAATCAGATTTTTGCATGTATTAACAATA
>JAMKCH010039792.1:0-14646 GCA_023653785.1 Ophioderma brevispina
TCAACATTCAGTGCAAAAATGTTAATGGTCATTCAACAGGTCATGTGGGGTCATGGTTTGAGAACCACTTTATTTTCCATCACAATTTCTCCCTGTGATCGTAAAATTATATTCCCTCCCTTTACGATCGCGATGGGCGGGGAACCTTTGTGGTTCGAGAACCTCCTGTTTAAAGTCGCGTTGAGGGTAATTTTTATGAATTTTATTCTTTTTGAACTTGTGAACTGGTGGAGATAGCATGTCGCTGGCAGTATTTTCCTGTAGGTCACATCGGCAATATGCCTCGCATTGTAGACCCGCTCGTGCTCGGTCATGGGTCAGCATTGGTTCGTTACCGCACCCACGAGGAAATTAGAAGGCATATCAAAATTAATTATGCTAATTAATTGTTTTTATGTAATAGCCTTCTTGGACTCGGTCTTGTTTTCGTGGTTTTGGAATTGGAGTTACTGACCGAGGCCTAGTACATTCATTTATTTATTTAGCATGTTTTTGTCGCATCCAGAACCTTCGCCGAGGGTGTGAAATGTGTGTGCCCCATTCTGGTAATTGTTTGTTAGCTTATCAATATTAACTCTAAAATACTGAAACAGAAAGAACATCACATTTGATGAAACAAGATTACCTTGTAAGCACCCTCCCTTTCACACAGAACTCAATCCCAAAGGTATAATATTCTGCTCGTAATCTCTCGGAAAAGGATGTAAAAAAGACATCCATGCTCCGCAAGCTTGTCCTTTCAGTTTCAATTTGTCCAGCAAAGCCTTCCACTTCTTCATGACTCGGTCATGGTTTGACAAAACAGGCATGCCGCATGAGAATACAAGTTGTGACTCTTGAAAAGCTTGACAAATACTCTACTCGGGCTTTGAATGTCTCCTCTGTATTCCCGAAGATCAACCAAGAAGATTATCCTCGTCATATCGTGCAATGTTTTAAAAATAGCGGCGAACGAAGCACCATTGTTTACACTTTGTGACATACCAGTCGTCTGCCCAGTTCATAAAGTTGTTTTGTGTTCTTACCACTTGTACTGAGCAGAACTCAGGTCGTGATCTCCAGTTGCAAATGATGTTAAGAATCGATGGTGCATCTAATTTGGTTGACAAATTAAATACGCCGCTATTCTGCTTCTAAAATCCCTAGCTCTTTAAATAGTGAAGAGCAACCACTTTGTTTTCAAATAGCTCTCTCTTTGTTTTAATAATTATTTCGGAGTGTGAAATATAAAATCAAGTTCAGTAACCTGAAATCTTGTCATATGGCTTCAATGAAAATATGCAAACTTAGAAATATTTAGAAATATTGTTGACTCTTTGAAGTTTTACCAATTTTGGAGTTTATTCAGTCTGCAGAGTGAACTTGTGATTGGCCAACGATGCCATATTGAAATTTTATTTGTACTTCTGCAAAAAATAAATTTAATAATTACGAAAACTTGTCTCTGATTGAGGTCTGACGGCTACATTTTATATACAAGCTAGCAGGGGTTGAACTCACTTCCGCCATGGTGTATGTCATAAACTTCTCAAGTGACGAATAATAATTTCATCTGCCATAAGAATGGCTCGCTTGTACGTTGTGAGTTCAATGTAGAGTTAAGTCTGCAAGTCACTTTAAGTCAACAGGGTTTTGATCTTCAAGTCTCGATCCTTTGACGCTGGAGCTACATTCGACAAGACCAACATAACCAGATACAATTATTTTTCTTCACCAGTTGTGATCAGATAAAACTGAACCTTGTTCAGTAAGTTTTGGTACCGCAATTAAAGCTTACTCTGTCAAAACTTATGCTAGGTTTGAACTCCATTTTTCTGGGAATTTCAACATTGATAACTTTCTTCAAAAACACTCAAATTGACAAGCAATCACCTCACTTTTCACTCTCTCTGTTTATTAAAATAAGGGCTCACTGAATCCGTCCGTATTGTATTCACTTCAGAGGTGCCGGATACACAGAAGTAGGTTGAGAACGCTTTGACATATCACATACACTATTCGTCATTTTGTATCATCATCTGTCTCCCTTCATCCAACACAACCATGTTTTATCTTCTCTTCCCCTATTGATCCTTTCCAGAACCTCTTAGTGTGTGTTTCCTTCCTGTTTAGACACCCGGACCGTCACAATATTATATTTCAAAGTGGAGAAAGAAACATTCAACGCATACTAGAACATTGGGAACAGAGTTCTAGTATGCGATGCATGTTTCTTTCTCCACTTTGAAATGTAATATGTTAAGAAATGCGAGCAAGAATCAGTAATGATCTCGTGTGCTAGTGTGTATCGTTATAGCTAAATATCCCCCCTCCAGTGTACGATGCGCTAGTCTCATACCTACTCTGTATTAAATTAGTCATTTTTGTCCGTATGTTACAGGATACATATATATTATCTCTGCTGAATAAGTTTGGACGGAAGACTATAAATTTGCTGTGTGTGTGTTTGTGTGTGTGGTGTGTGTTTGTGTGTGTGGTGTGTGTGTATGCACTCATGCTCATGGGCATGTGTGCATGCATGTGTGTTAACCCTAGGTCACTGTATCCACATAATTTGGAACTTTTTTTGGACTTGGAGGACAGAATAAGCCTTGGCTTGAGTCCCACATGTGTCCTCTACACATGTTGGACATGTGTCCTCTACACATGTGGGGCCAGGCTTGAATCCTATGTGTCATTGCAAAATATATTTTTTGCTTATCTTTTTGCTATTCAGATGGAGAACCAAACAGAATTTAGATTTTTCATTTTTAATGATGTATGCAAGTATAAGAGGAACTTACTATGTACAGGTGAGTAGCTAAACATAATTTCTCATGAGTAGTTGGTAACCCGTAGACATGATGATAGACTAGAAGACTGATTGGAAATAAATTAGGTTTTTGTTTGTGTTTTTTTTTATTCTTTTGGGTTTTGTTGGTGTTGGTGGTGGTGTTGAAATTTTAGCAAAATGTTTAAGAAATACAAGGTAGTGCAGTATCTATGTTAAAATCTGTCCATGGCAAGAAAGAATGTAAATAAGGGGCGAGGCTCTAGCCAAATCCTGTAATACTTCTATTCTGCCAAGGACACATTATAAAGACACTCTCGAGTGAATCACCCAAAAGAGTAAGAATATTTGAAATTTGCAGGAAATAGCCTTTTAAAGTGACAGGAGATTTTTTTTAGGATATGAAGTTCTCTCATTTTCACTGGATCGGTTGTAGACCACCTACGAGAACGTTTGGAAGGTTTATTGGACAAACAGGTGGCAAAAGAAAACCGCAAACCTGTTTGAACTGCCTTGCTTCGTATGTTCCCCATAGAAAACAATGCTTGACTTTCTGGGTGCACGACAGAAACTTTAAATCATCTTATTACATAAAGACTGATATTTTTCACAATGAAAAATTGGCAGAAAAGGAGGAAAACAGCAATGTACAAAGACATCAAATCTTTCGTAAGTGTCCGTACGGACAGATGATAAAATATTGATTTGTATATTAGGTTGCTTTTGGTCTTACACTTGCAGGGTATGTGGGGATAGTAACTTGTTTACAGTCATGCGAATCTGATTTTAATGATTGTTTTTTTGGGATTTTCTGATTTAGCAAATCGTGATAGTGCATTGAATCAGACATTAGATGGACATATTTCAGTATAGGAATTCTGATCCCAAATAAAAACGTTTAATTTATTGCACTTATAAATTCTTAAAAACTAACATTTATACTCCTCAATTCCATCTAATTTTGCAAGAACATGTCACATATTTGGAAATTATTCATCGTTCGCTCACAAAAAGGTTGAGTGGGGCCTATATTATACTGCTCTTTTGGGGTCGGTGTCTTACTATTATGCTGCTGTCCTGTGGGGCCTATCTTATGCGCTGTCTGTGGGCCTATGTTAGCTGCTGTACTGTGGGCCATGTGTACTGCTATTCTTGTTGGCTAGTTGTACTGCTATCCTGTGGGCCTATGTTATGCTGCTTCCTGTGGGCCTATGTTATGCTGCTGTCCTGTGGGCCTATGTTATGCTGCTTTCCTGTGGGCTATGTTATGATGCGATCCTGTGGGCTAGTTATGCTGATGTCTGGGGCCTCTGTTATGCTGTGTCTCTGTGGCCTATTTATACAGCTGTCTGTGGGCCTATGTTATATGCTTCATGTGGCCCTATGTTATACTGCTGTCATGTGGGCCTATGTTGTACTGTATCTTGTTGGCATATGTTGTATGCTATCCTGGTGGGCCTATGTTAGGCGCTTCTGTGGGCCTTTATGTATGCTGCTGTCCTGTGGGCCTATGTTATGCTGTGGCCTGTGGGCCTATGGTATGCTGCTATCCAGTGCGGCCTATTGTTAGCTGCTTTCCTGTGGGCCTAGGTTATGCTTGCTTCTGTGGGCTATGTTATAAAGCTGTTCCTGTGGGCCTATGTTATACGGCTGTAGGTGGACCTATGTTATACTGCTGTAATGTGGGCCTATGGTTGCGGTATCCTGTGGGCCTATATTATGCTGCTATCATGTCGGCTAGGTGTGCGCTGTACTGGTTGGGCCTATGTTATGCTGCGTCCTGTGGGCCTATGTTATGCTGTTCTGTGGGCCTATGTTATGCTGCATCCTGTTGGGCTATGTTATGCTGCTGTTCCTGTGGGCCTATGTTATTCTGTGTATCTGTGTTGGCCTATGTGATTAAAGCTGTCCTGTGGGCCTATGTATATGCGATGTAATGTGGGCCATATGTTATAATGCTGTCATGGGGCTATGTTATGATGCTCTATCCTGTGGGCCTTATTATATGCCTATCCTGTCGGCCTCTGTTGGATGCTGTCTGTGGGCCTATGTTATGTTGCTGTCCTGTGGGCCTATGTTATGTGCGGTCCTTGGGCCTATGTATGCTGATATCCTGTGGGATATGTTATGCTGATGTCCGGGGGCGATGTTATGGCTGCTGTCCGGTGGGCCTATGTATACTAAGATGTAATGTGGGCTATCGTATACTGCTGTTCATTGGGCCCTTATGTTATACTGCTGTCAGTGGCCTATGGATGCTGCTATCCTTGTGGGCCTATATTTACTGCTATCTGTCGGCTCTATGTTGTGCTGGTGTCCTTGGGCCTATGTTAGAGTTGCTGTCCTGTGGCTATTTATGGCTGCTGGTCCTGTGGTGGGCCTATGTTATAGTGGATGTCCTGTGGGTCCTATGTTATGATGCTGTGTCCGTGTTGGCCTAGTTATAGTGCTTCCTGTGGGCCTTGTATACTGCTTGTCATGGGAGGCTTATGTTATAGTGCTGTCCTGGGGCCCTGTGTTGTGCGGTATCATGGTACACTGATACCCTGTGGTGACTATTATCGATGTGTCCTGTGGGGCCTGAAAGTCATAGATAATGCTCACATTTTAATCATAACATCCAAACTAGACATCTTTTGGCCCTAAGATTTCACAGGGTTTGACATGAAGAAAAAAGTTAAGTAGCTTTCTGTGGACATCCAAAAATTGAAGAGTCCCAGTAAATCTGGGGGTTCTTCTGTGGAATGGCTATGTGCCGATAGGCCTGGCCCTTAAGGATCATAAATCAAAAATGGCATAAACAATGATTGTGAAAATTTTTTTCTAGGTGAGTTCTTATGTAGATTTCAAATATTAATCAGAATAGATGTCGCTGAGCTAATCCATATGTCTTTGCAAAAAAAAAAAGCTCTTAAAACCACACTTTTCGCCCACATCTAGCTTTCCTGTTTCTTCCTCTTCTTTGCGCCTAGTACCTTTGGACAAAGTAGGCGCTTTATAAGGTTGTATTATTATTCTGATTATTTTACCAATTTGGACTGCAAGGACCTTAAAATGCATGTCCATTTTGATAAATTTTTGGGGTGTGGGGGACATAATCTCCAAAACCTACATACCTTTTGGAATTATGATATTGAAATCTGACATAAAAAAAACCTCACCTTAAAATATAACTTTTCACAATTGGGGAAGGTACCATCTTAGAGTTATGGTTCCTAAATGTGAACATTGGTTCATGCACACGTTTGCATGCCCCCTTAAATTTGAAAGTGCTGTAGCAAGAAAAACTAGGGGGGCATAATTTAGGAATTTTGCTTATCATGAGGTGTACAATAGGCAAAAAAAACTTCTAAAGGGTATGGTATTACCAACATGTTGAGTTTACATGGATTGACTCAATACATTACTCAAATCTTGCATTGGTGTTTCAGATTTTTTATGCCTGCCAGAAAGGGCCGTCTTTTCTATTTTTAATCCTATCCAAAGGCTTTAGAGTTTCACTTATATGAAGATTAATTGTGTAAATGGTTTTAATTTGGATCAATTCATGAGGTATGGAATATGGATCATAGAAAAGCTAAGTATCTTTAGAAGTCTTTGTATTTTAACATCTCAAAGTCTGATATTAACTAGGTGTGATTGCTATCAATTAACATAGCTGATCGTCAATCACAGTTCTGTCTCTGCTTATTAGGGGTTTAGTCTTCACGGATTGGATTTTAATCAGTTCATAAATAATGTACAATTACCAATCAACACAAAGACTCTTGTACTGTTGCAGTGTAATGAGTGTGCCGGGGGCATTGTACCATTCCCTGTGGCCAAGCAATCAGCCCATTTTCTGACTTAAGCATCTTAATAAGTGGCACTCAAATACACGTGAGCTCTTCGGAGTTCTACCATTGAGCTTTTCTGGCATTTAATTAGTGGTCCACGTTTAGTAACAAGTACAAATACTTAGGCCTATTCCACGTCAAGATCCTTAGCAAGAGAATAAAAAACCTGAGACTCTTTACCCAAGAGTATCATTATTATAGCAATAGGTGCAATCAAATGGGTGTGTTCCCTTTTTTTCTAATCAGTGACTTGAATGGAGTACTTGCATTTTGTTTTTAAAAAATAAACAAATCAAACAAATGTTCCAACCAGCATAAGATATCTCATTGTAATGTAGCTGAAATCTCAAAACTTGTTGGATATTTTAATATTCTCTGTTTGTATCTTTTTTAAATGCAGACTTGCCTACATTGACAATAAGATAGGGCCTCTCGCTTATCAGTATCAGGCAGGCTAGAAGGGCCCCAGAATTACTAATACAGCAAATGATAGCATTAGGCCTATTTTGAAAATTCACACCTCTTATCATTTTCTCCCTCCCTTCCTCTCTCCCATTTCCCTCTTTCTTTTTTCTTTCTCTTTCATTTTCTCTCTTTCTCCCTCCCCCTCTCCAATCTCTGAGGGTCCCTAATCTCTCGGGGCCTGTGGACTTTGTCCACCCTGTCCCTGTGGTAGCTATGCCCCTGTTTGATTATTTTGGGGTCCTGACTTACCCAGAAGTAGTATCAATTTTGATATCAGATGAAAGGCTGTATTTTTTTCTCATTGTCATCCTGAAATTTTGGCCCTCAAATCCATTTCCTTCTGAAAGATAAAGACAAAAAACTTTCACTTTAATGGTTAACCATCAATATTAGCACAGTAGTGAATAGGGGGGTTGCAATATGCATTATCGCTTCTACCATCTCAACCACAGGTTTGTTTCCCACAAAACGTGGTGGTGAGTGTATGCAAGTGCCAGGCTCTCATAACAAGTAAAGAACATAATATACTTAAATTGGAACAAGCACCTTCAACCATAACCACATATACTGTTCTGGGTTTATGGAATAATGATCTCTCTCTTGCTCTCTCTCTCTCTCTTGCAATAATTTTAAAATGCTGCTTCTTGAATATGATTGGGTCAGTTTTTTTTTTAACTCGCACAGGATAATCAGTGTGTAGGGGACTACGGGGTGTTTGCCATCTAGGGGTCAAGTGAAGTCAATGTTGAAATAGGCTTAAAATGCTTCAGCCACAGTTTCAGAACAAACTTGTTAGTAAAAGTGGCCATAGAATCTGTCTGTCAGAGAGTCAAATATGAGATATATTTTCTAAAATGCTTTGTTGCATTATAACAAATTGTATACTTGGATAGGTGTTCATCTTAGCATTATAGGTGCACCGTGTGAAATTGAGGTCAAGTTCGAAAATGGGTTCTGTATCTTAGGTCAAAGGTCAAATATTGTAAATTTTCTACAACTGCCAAAAAATACTATCTTGGTGTATAACATACAAGTACTAAATGCATAGGTGTTCATCTTAAGTAGCATTATAGGTGCACCTAGTCCGTTACCAGTAAACAATCTTTTTTAGTCCCTACCACTAAAGGCGGGGACTAGTGGGCATCCGTCCATCTGTCAGACTCATTATAAACCAATATATCATGAAATCTATACATAGATTGGTGTGCATCTTTGCACCTTCGATGTATCATATGAAAGCTTAGTTCGAGTATAAAAAATGGGTCATTTGTTATAGCTCAAAGGTCAAATTCTATTTTCTAAAATGCTTTCTTGCACTATAGCAACAAAAATTGTATCATCGATAAGTGTCTTTTATTAGGAGTGTCTGTATCATGCATACACATGGCCCTGGATCAACTTACTCAGTTGAATAAATCCTGACACCACCACAAGCCATTACCAATGCCTTGTGGATACGCCAAGAACAAGAAGCATTATAGGTGCACCTTGTGAAAATTTAGGCCAAGTTCAAAAATGGGTTCTGTATCTTAGGTCAAAGGACAAATATAATAAATTTTCTAAAACTGCCAAAAAATTGTATTTTGGTGTATAACATGAAAGTTGTAAATGCATAGGTGCTTATTTTTGCACTGTTGATGTACCTTGTGAAGATCTGGGTCAATTCCAAAAGTGGGTTTTTGTTATAGGTCAAAGGTCAAATATGGGCAATTATCTGGAATGCTCTCTGGTTCAAACACATTCAATTTATGTAAGATTCATGCAGTACTGCAGGAGCCCTTGGAGGTGAGCCTCAAGTTATTTGGGTATATGCTTTGTAAGTTACCATGGTTACAGTTTCTGGCAAGCTATTTTGCAAAAAAGCTATCTGGCTCAAAAACATTCAATTTCTTGTATCCATGCACTACAGTCATTATATTAGACTAAACAAGCCTTTAAATTTGCCTTTTTTACTTGAAATTCCATCTTCCCAAGACTCCAAATTCATTAGAATAAAGTGTTTTGATGAACACCACACATATGTATCACATTGCAGCCATTCCCTACAGCCTAGAGCCAACACATGTGCATTACTACACAGAGCGGGGGCTACGGGGTGAAAACCTTCGTTATATTAAGTGTTAGTAAAAATAATTCCCTTTAATATTTTAAGTTTCGATCTTTTGCTCTTCCCCTATGTTTATCTTCTTTATTAGATACCTCACAGATCGACTCCTTGCATCGATTGGTTAAATAAGTCACATGACATGGTAGTTTTCACCATTTTTTGCATTAAAACATGTGTAGTATACAAATATATACTGACATGAGGAGGCTCGGGTTAAACTATGATCACTGAATTGACTACATTATAGCCATTGTAGTCCCGAGGGACATAGTTTTGATTCCAGAACTCGAATAGAGTCAATATATATTTGTTTTAAACTTCTTAATCATTTCCAGTTAACAATGAAAAAAAATGATAATTTTGGCATTTCATTCAATAATTTCATTGTCCAAAAACAATGCATCTTCTCTCTGTGAATAAATTTGGTAAGTAAGCATGCAAACCACGTGCACAAATGCAGGCGCGCTACACGATCGCAGTAAGTTACACGAATTAAGCGCTGTAAATAGTTTCCTCTGAGCTGTAAAATACTTCTGAAATGAACATAGTTACGGGTGGGCATGGCTTGGGGTACTATTTAGGATGGTGCCAATTTTTCGCCGCATACTTGAAATATTTTTTAATCATGTGATAGAGTTCACCATCAACAATCTTAATTTATTAATGAAGTATTAATACCTTTTTTGCCTGGTATAGTACCTTTTTGCCCGGGTGAGTACCGTTTTTTGTCCCGTATAGGCACTTTTTCATCGAGACTCGCGTATTCATATTTTCCGCGCGCGTTAGTTTTTCCACATGTGCGGTGATCACGCCAAATCCCATCTATTCCGTTCATATGTTCCAAACCAATTTTATTCCTTCAAAATTTGTAAAAAATGTACTTCTGACCAAACCTTTTTGATTCGCATAGAAAACAACTATTGACTGCTTTTATTCGGGGCTTGGTAAAATTTATAGTCTTGTTTCCTCTCAAATATCCTCTGCCCCCTATTTTCCTTCGGGGTCTAGTATAGTTTTTTTAGATCCCTCGGGCCGATAATTTTAACCAGCCCTCATAGCGTCAATACTTTGATTAATGAATCATTGTTGAAAATGGAAAGTTTTTTGTTTGTTTTTTTTTTGCTTTGCCAACTGTAGAATGTCTCTGGGCAAAAAATAGAAGAATTGTATCACATTTGTGAATTTGAAGACAACCTCAACAAGACAGATATTCTTGGGGATGGATCTGCAGTGTAAATAATGGTTGATATTACTTGACTTTAACAGTGAGAGATAATTTTGGTGCTAACGCGAGACACTGGCATTGAAAAATAGTACACCCTCAAGATTTTTCAAAATTGGTTATTCTTTTGCAGGTTTTAAGCTTTTATATACATTTAACCCTCCCCTGAAATGATGTAAGCCAAAATCAGTCCCCTATGGGTAAACAGAATACGATTTTATAATAACATGACTCTGGTCATTTTATTTAGCAGACGACACAAGAACACTTGCTGGAGTTGATTCCCACAACATCCCACAATTTGACCTGGTGGTGACATTTATGGTTTTTAGTATCAATGAGTACAAGTCCTTTGTAATTCATGTAATAAACATACTTGCTGATTAAAGTTAAAGTCAATGAAAAGTTAGACTACAAATTACCTGGATGTCTTTAGCCTCTATTAATGGCCCCTATTGTTTTTGGTAGTTTATTTTATCTTTAAAATACAGTGGCGTTACCAGCTTTTTCAGGGGAATGGAGGCAACATATATTTTCAGGTGGGAAAGCATATTAAAAAAAGTTGTAGTACATATAGGCCTATGTTTTTTCACTGTAAATAGGCATGTGTGCAGAAAAAGCACAGTGGCGAAAATCAGTGGGGCCGGGGTGAGACAAGATATCCCACAAGGGAGAAGCCTGCCCGCCTCTGGTTACGCCACTGGTGATTATTATACACTCCTAAACTATCATTTGCAATCAAATGTGCCAGTGCCACTTAAGTGGTAAGAGGTCAAAAATCTAGTTGTATTGTAAGAAAACACTTTTCATAGAAACAATTTAATACTAGAAGCTGCAGCACCATTGATGTTTATTGTTAAATGCATTTTTAAGTAATTTGTGACCTGTTTTTGTAGGCGTTACCCCGTTGGTTCCCGAAGCCGTTGGCCCGGTAATAGTTATCAATAGCTTAATCACCATGAGTTAACTACATGAGTGGTTTTTGCGCCGCTGGTCACTCAACTTCCTTGCCAATGTCGTGTCCACATTGTTCTGTTATTTACGTTGTTTTAAAAGTTGCTTAAATTGAAACTTGTTTAAATCACGCTATAAATTTTGCTTGTATTAATATAATTTGTATTAAACAACTTTTTCCTTTAAACAGATATTCTGTTAAAATGTTTACTTCCGTATTTTAAGTCTTAGTCGAATGAAAGTCACACCTTTGATAGAAGGAAAATATAGTTAAAAACTTTTCGCCCATGTTGGTGTTTTCTTTTAAACAGATATTCTTTTTAATTTTTTAATTTTACTTGTATTTCGGTCTTTTTTTAGTTTTAATGAGGGAAATGAGGAAATACCTTACGTTTTAACTTCTGAATATTAAAAAAAAAACATTGCTGCTCGTTATCTTAATTCCCTTTCGTTTTTCACTAGTTCCAACCAGGACCCCCAATCGGCCGGGGGGCATATTCCCGCGTTATTGCTGGACCAACCGTTTTACTCTACCTGTTGATAACAATGGGGAACAATATGAACAATAGAGGTGTTATTTGCCGGACACCGGCTTCGGGACCATGCAGGCTAAACCTCGTTGTAATATCCGTTACATTGCATTACATTCATGATATTTGTTACATTTTACAGCTTGAAGAGAAAATTGTGCGGTGCCTGATCTTTATACAACTATGAAAATTTTGCCATCAACAGCACAGAAAGACTGGCTCTTTTACTAGAATTTTCACAATTAGGATTTCTAGGTCAGAGAAATTTTACGATACTGTAGAACATTTTTTTTTTAATGTGGTTTTTTTTATGTATGTTTGTTTTTGTGTTGGGTTTTTTCATTTGGGCACAAAAAACCATGTTAATCAGCTACAGTTATCTCTCCACTTTCAATGCCTACATAATGTTATTCGAAATAGTTTTGCTTCAAGTTCACTAAGTTTGGGTTGACCTATGTTGCAGATTTTGTTGCGTTAACATGAATTTTTTTTGAACTCATATTGAAATTACACTATATGAACACATCTGACATCAATCAATTTGGGATATATTCAGAAATTTTGGGTTTGAATTTACACGAGTGCCTTTGACATAATTCATTTTTCCATATACCTTGAAGTTAGTGAACTAGTGATTTCATTAATATTCATGGTCTTGTCCCTTACATGCTCACAGCAAGACTCAAGAAATCACTATTCTTTGTGTGTGTGTGTGTGCCTGTGCGTGTCCGGTCATTTTGGTTCAAGTTTTGCCATTTGTTATCTCCTGCCCCAAATGCTTCGGTCACTTACAGCCAATCTTGGTCAGGAGAACCACTGCGCCAAGGTTCATTGTGGGTACTCCGATTAAGTGATATTCATTTTGGTCGTTAAATGGTAATCCACTGAAAATCCATCAATTTGTTTTCTTGCCACAAAGCCAATGCTACGATCACAAACTCTGGTTCACATCAGACAACTGACCCCATTCCCAGATTAGCCGTACACAAATTGGGTAAAGGGTTTAGTGTGTTAAAGGGAATCTGTCATCCTCCATCTGAAGCGGTACCTGTGCCTAAAAATTTTAAACATTTTCTCTCGCGATGATGGTAAAGACCAATTCGAGACCGTTTGTGTTAAAATTTGAAATCTGGTGGGTGTGCGATGTTTTGATTTTCCTTAAAAAAATACTGCGTATTCATAATTCTTATTACATTGAGAATGTGATGTCCAAAATACCTCTAGGATCATGTGTGTTGTGTGTGCGAACTTGACTATGAAGATATATATGACGGTTTAGGCTGTGATTAACTACATGAAAGCGTGTAGTTGTTGAGTGAGTGCATGTGTGTGGCATGTGCACAACCTTACTATATTAAAGAATGTTTATCTGTGAGAATCTAGCATCAAATCCGCCTTCTAGATCTTAATTCTTTGCTTGTTTTCCCTTTATGTCTTAATTTACGTAAAACTTTAAAGCAGTTGGATTTGAATTTATTGTTGAGTGTTTCCTAATGGTTTCACAAGAAAGCCAATAGACTGGCTGTTTGACCTATACTCTACGTCAAGGTGTGCAACCCAGAAAAGGACACTTAAGTTAACAATCCTGTACATTGTATAGAAACATTTGGGTAAGAATTATTCAAAACAAATGTACAGTGTTACCAAATTGATTGCCATCCTTATATTCACTGTAGAAGTGCCACGTAAGAGGATTTGTTTGCCCTGTCAATCTGTCCAAACACCATGGTATATACTGCCGAGTTTGCTGTGGCACACATCTAGTACGTGGATCCTACAGCGATTGAGACATGTAGGACATAGAAGTCATCTGAAAAGTGTCAAATACCATCAAGTTTATCATATAGTGTAACAGTCAGATTGAGTTGTGGCATTATGGATGATTTATGCGATAAAGGCCAAAAAGTCCTTGTAACACACTCAGAACTGTAGCATGATCCCCCAAGCAGGACATATCTTTGTACATATAATGCTTGTTGATCCAATATTTAGGGATAAACACACTCCTTATTCAATCTCTGACAGTAAAAATTTGCTATTTCTTTTTTTCCCATGTTCATTTCATGCTGTCCACCTGAGTTTTGAAGCAAAAAAAAAAAAAAGTGCAGCATCCATGGATGTCTGTAATTGAAGCAGTACAATAGGAGTGTATATCTGTCAGATCTTTAACAATTACTGTTATTCATCAGCACATCAACACCTGTGTGTGATACGTGGTCAGCATGTCTCGTGTACTTAGCAGAAGTTTGAAAGAAACATGCATTTTATTCAAATGCAATATCGCACATTTTTACATTAAAATAAAACATAGGCCAAAATACATGTGAATAAAACATTTCAATTCCAATCCCCAACACAAATGAGCTGTTGCATATTGCTAGGATTATGCAGTTCCTGGACTTGTTCTCCAGAACTAAAATTTGTAATGAAATTCGTTGCCCAGAATGCATTGAGCATATTGCAAACCATAGATACAATTCGTGAATGAAATCATTCTCCTACATTTGGATCCCATAACCACACGGTAAACGTTCAAAAAACCCTAGGTGCATGAGAGGGGAACTAGATCCGTTGCCAGTACTAGAAAACTGATCACTACCTGTAAAATCTCCCGGGGTGTTGTCAATTGTGGAAGTTGCACTTGACGTAAATTTGGGATCGTTTAATGCACAACTTCACAGACGATAATTGTCGAATTAAACTACCTGTACGATAAGAAAAGTCCCGTTTTTCAAGGAGCACCGCAACGTAACGATACCCAG
>JAMKCH010039793.1:0-13906 GCA_023653785.1 Ophioderma brevispina
ATGTCGGCGTCATGGTGCGACCATCAAATCTCGCGCTGACGTCACTGCACAGAGGTAGGAAAATATAGTATAATCTGTGTGGTGTTGCGTACACTGTAGTTACAGGCCCAGTTTAGGGTCAGTGTTTTTTGAGATGGCTTCCCAAACAACCGCAGGTCATTTGGGAAGCCATCTCAAAACCACCGACATAGTATGTGCTATAACCTATACAGAATCTATCAGGATTGGAAGGATTTACAGACCCATCACTACAAAGTCATTCATACTTTTACTGCACTGCATTCCACTGCAGTAAATTTACTGCAATGTTCCATCACTTCTGCTGCACTCCCAATCAGATTTACTGCAGGTCAACCCAGGTCACAGGTTTCAGTATGTTGCAGTAAATTTGCCAAGGATTGCAGTAAAAATTGGTACACTGCACCCAACTGCATCTTGATGCATCACCAGTTAAAATCATTTTAACTTTGTTGCAGTACTGCATTGTATTGCAAGATACTGCAAGCAACTGCTACACTGAATTTGGTAAGCTGCACTGCAGAATTACACTGCACTGCAGAATTACACTGCAATGCAGTAAAGTATGTATGAACATTTAAGCTTTACCGTAAATGCGCTGCCAAAACTCGACCCAGCTTCCCCTGAGTGCAACACCAGCGCATAACACTATTGATACATGATTTGCAATATGCAATAAATATGTAATCACTGGTACTTCCCACCATTCCTCACATTCACACGCTTTTAATTGTTTCAAACATTAGATACACACATACACCTTTATCTGGGTAATTATATGCATAAATTAAAATAACACACTTACAATCATTGCTTGCTCAGTCAATAAATACAAAAATTATCAACAGTTAAAAAATAACAAATAACCAAATTTTAAAAAATAACAATTTAGAAAAAAAATAATAAAATAACCAAATGAACCTAATTACATATGCTCATAAACTAACTCGCACTTCCCAGTAAACATCCTTAAATTGTGCCTGAGGTTTGTGAATTCTGCAGTTGTAACAGAGAGATAATTTACAAAGGGGGGGGGTGGGTAAGAACAAACTGTAACGTTGTAAAAGTTTGATCAAAATATATTAAAAAATAAATCATCAGAGCGAGAAAATCATTCTTTTTACTGTAGACTGTAATCCAAATTGAATAATTTTGCAAATAGCATCTGGGGACAACACACGATGTTGGAATCCCACAAAAGGCCTTCAAAATCTACTTAATGACAAGATTTGCAGTGTATTTGTAGTAAAGAGTACGAGTGCTCCATGATTAATTCGTCAATCAAAATTCTAGCGTGTGCTGCCATTGTTTCATTTAATCTGAGTGTTACATTTTGTATTACCCTCCTTTATAAGGTAAAATAAAATATTTCCAGTAGATAGCTTGAAACCTAAATGCAAAATGCATTTTTTAGTTTAAAAATTTTTTTTGAAAAGGAATTTCCCACAGAAATGCCTCAAATCACACCAAATGGATAGTCAAAACAGTTGCAAACCATATTTGACTATAAAATTATTAGTTTATATATCAATCTGGGATCACTTATATTTTTACAAATGAAATTTTCTATCTCAGAAGCATTTTTTGTGGCTTTAAAAATGACTCATTTTGTTCAGTTTATAAAATAAAAAAAATGTGGTTAAAATGGCTCTAAATTCAAAATGTGGTCTACTGGAAACAAAAGGGTTTTTTTGGCCTAACACCTGCCTTTGAAGCAGGTCTTGAGTTAACATCACAGTACTTATATAGAGGTTGCAGTATTTTTATGTCATTTTAGTCAACAAGTTATTTAAAAAAAGTAGAACATAACTGATGACAACGGGCAGTGTTTAAATATCTGTTCATAATTGAACACGGATATATTTACATATGAAATATAGTACATTTATGAAAAAAAATTACCCTTTGTTTTAATACTTGGGATGAATATATCATACTTTGAAAAAGCAATTATTAGGCTGAAGTGATACCAATATTGATAACTTTTTCCTCTACATGCTTTTTCCTGTAGAGAATACAATGTAATTGACTAATTTTGACTCTACATGCCATATTTTACAAATGCCTAATAAAATCTCTGAACAACAAACTCCATAAAATATACAACACTGCACCTCTAAGAAAGTGGTGCTAATTGATATCCTTTGTTAATTATCTATTAATATAAAATTGCATTACACCACATCTATGTGTAATATAAACAGATTAAATTTCCTAATAATATACCAATATAGTGCATTATCAATATTTCCTTTTGGTATTTTAAGAGTATCGCCCCAGCCTAGTAACCCTACAGCTTTTACAGTTGTGTTGGAAACCTATTCACTATGCCAACAAAGTCATTTCCCATGGCACAGACCGTGGTGTACTGACCAGGGGCTCAAAAAAGCAGGACGATATGGATCATTATCATGTTTTAAGGAGTCCAAGTGTGTGAAAATATCGGATCCAAAACATGATAATGATAAAATTGGATGATTTATGCCCAATATTAATTGGTCTCGCTATGAGATTTAAAATATTGGGCTCAACTGCGTCTCGCCCAATATTTTTGCAACTCATAGCTCGACCAATTAATTTGGGCTCAGTTGATCCAATTTTATATCAAAATATGCATTTTCATCCCCCTTCTTCAGGGAATTTAGACCATTTTTAGCCTAAATTAGGGCAAAAATAAAGTAAATTCGGCAATTTTCACAGGCTATGCACGCAATTTATCAAGTTCAGACTTAATTGGAGCAAATCACCGAGACGACTTACGAATTTTGCGCCCTCAGGAGGGACAAATGGGAATTTGAAATTTTGCCCCTCTGGGTCAACTGTCTCGGTACACCACTGGGCACAGATAAATGACTACATTGTAGCAAAGATATATTTTTATTAAAGGCTGACTCAGAGATTTCCCGATGAGGGCGCTCTCAATTTTCAAACAAATCATGTTTTTTGTATATACATAATGCTTGTCCATATACTAATCACTGTGTGAAATGATTAGGCTCAAATCAAAGTCCTTCATATAGAAAATTACAACTTTGTTTTAAAATTCTGGATTCAGAATTTTTGTTATACACGGTACCCAATGCATTGTTATACTGTGCATAAATGTTTACTGCATGAAAACAAAAAAATCAGATTCATCTCTAACTTTGGAATTAAGCATTTTAGGTGACAATCTTTAGTTCTAGATGACTATTTGTAATTACTACACACAAAAAAAATATATTTCAAAATCTGAGACAGCCTTTAAGAGCAAGTTCTGAAGATTGATTAATACTGCAAAATGAACAGCCATCACTACTTTTCTAAGATATTATGTCAATATTATGTGGGGGGGAGAGAAAAAAGTTAGGGGGGATTTCAAAGCTCCCTGCACTGAAATTCATTACTCATTGAGAATGTCTTGCATTGATTTTGGGTTCTGCGATACACTGTTTTACTCTCAACTGCATACGACCAAACTTATTAACAGATTATCTGTGTAATCAATTTGCTTAGGCAGAAATTCAGTAGATTATTCACTACTTCCCTGTAGACAAGTTTGCACCACTATCAAAGCATTTTATATCGTTTACAAAAAATACTATATGAAGCTAGAAACTATTGTATGTCAACTTTTCATAGTAAATAGGTAACCCAATAAATGTTTAAGTACATTATGGCATTATATGTAGAAGAGATCAAATAACATTTACTCAGCAGATCTGGTCTCATATTAATTTTTCTAATATGTTATAGAGGACTCCGAAGAGAAAAATTAGGAAGGTTCAAAGTAGATACGGGTGTATTGGTCCAAACCAGAAACACTGAGCATCAGAGGATATCAGGTTGTGAAAAATTAACTCACTACCATATTCTATTTCATCCCTATTTTTTGTTTTTTTTTAAAGTTGCGAGTCGTCAGCTTTGAGAACCAGCAAAATATGATTTGACATCACTGCCATATTGATCCATTTCGTCCTCATTTATTATGTTTATTTCTTTACAACCCGATATCCTCTCAGTCTTACTGGATTGGTCCGATACAGCCATATGAACGTTCTTTCTCTCCGGAGTACCGGTTAATTATGAAATCTGCAAGCTTGCAAGATCTCTTACAAATATAGTCAGTGCTTATGTCTAGCATGTTTCTCGTCTCATTTACTATACATTTGGCAATCAAAATTCTCACAATACTATAGTTGATGAGCATGTGCATCTTGAGACCTGCTGTTTATCCCCCTTTCAGAATTCTCTATGGCAGTCGCAACAAAAAACATTTGGAGATATTTAAGACTTTGCACATACATGTGTACACATACACACAACCACATGTAAAAAGGGGCTGTCTGACACACAAAAATATTCAAACATATTACCTCATACTACAATTGATTTCACTTATTTGTAAACAATTAGGACATTTACAAGGTGAAAAAATAAAAGAGATTTTCCCTTATTTGGCATAATTATATTACACCCATTGCACCAACTCGGTATCACATGCTTTATTCCGCTAACAGAGTAAAGCTATGATATAGCATAAGAGCAAAGGGTGAGCCCCAAAAAGCTTAGTTTTAGGTCTGTGGTAACTTTGTAGGAAGCCATCTCAAAAGCAACTGATTTATGTCTTCATAACATATGCAGAATCAACCAGGGTTGACAGGGTCCCAAACTATTTAACCCTCTTTCCCTAATAATGCAAAAAGGGGTATCTTGTATTCAGTTAACTATCAATATAATTCCTTTTACAATGGTTTTTGTGAGATACCCCTTTTTGCCATTTTAGGGCCATGTTTTGTGCATACAACAATTCTACCATTCTATTACACCATACATTTCTGTCATAATGAAACCGCCGGCGAAGAACGTTCCCGTTGGTCGAACTTGTTCGGGGAAAAAGATCAGATCTTGACTAATGGAATACCTTTGACTGTCATCACTAATGTCATCACCTATTACTAGGCTTGTCCGCATTGCATTGTGGGATTGTTCATGCTTCTGTGAGGTGGAACCCAGCCCTCATCATTAGATTCAATATCCTATTGTTCAACCAGTGATCACTGTCAATGAGTTCTTCCATTGCGATGAGTTCGTTCTCTTCGTTCAGATTTTCCACTCCGTTTTGCCGCCTCTATTCGCGTCAATTCCCGAGTCCAAGGCCGTCCCCTGAGGTTTAAAATGGTGCGCTCAGTCGCTGAGAGGGTTTCATGGATAGCGTGCGCTCTGTGGCAAACTACTCTGCTGCCGCGATCAGTGGCCTCTGGTTCGAGTCTGTGCGTGGGCCAGTGCAAGCTCGCGGAAGTCACTCTGTGAAGGCACCTGGTTCACTAGTCTTTTGGCATGTAAAGAATGATGCCGCTGAGATATTAAGGAAATTATTTTAGGATTGATATTAGGCCACTGATTATATTTTCGGGTCCTGTCAATTCCCCAGCTCCTGGTCGGCATTTCCACACAAGCTTGTTTGTAAATCACCAAATTCTCTTTCTTCTCCTATATGAGTCCTTGTCTCAGAATTGAAAGATCTATCCTCTGCCATGCTCTGCCATGGATGGTGGCATGTGAGGCATTGCCGGAGTATACGTCAGACAACGCTATAGAGGAAGATGTTGATAGCGTGGAGGATGGAAGCGGACAGGTGCCGTTTTGTGGTACGTGTCCCAAAGTCATGGCGATTTTTCTGCTGAATTCCTTGTATGTTGCTGGAAAACAAAAGGACAAGAAGTATATTAGTAAACATTTTGTTGTGCGTCTTAAAACTGGGAGTTAACGTTTAATTTTCTATCCGAGTACCGAACAGTATTGTTGTTTGTGTATTAGGTACTCATACCATACAAAACTCACAATCAGAAGCAAAATGAAATGTTTACAATAGTCAAAAACACATTATGTTTATAAAGCATATAACTGAGGCCTGAGTTCCTTTCCAATGTTGACTGAAACATAGGCATTCCCTTTTGAAGAAGTGGAATGCACCAAAATACCTAAAAACCACCCCCCATAAGAAAAAAATGGGTTCCAACCAGTTGACCCCAGGTCACCCAGATGACCTTGCTCTTCTATTATTCCGTTTTGGACCCTGGAGCCCAGAACGGACGCAGGGAATACATTACAGTTGTGGGGCGGGCCCGGAAGAGGGAAGTCAACAGTGGAAAGGAATTCAGGCCTCAGTTATTGATTTATAAAAACAATGTGTTTTTGACTAAATCACTAACACTGACTGATTTCCTTTACACCAATGTTGACTGAAAATATGCATTAAACCCCGTTGAAGGAATATTTTCAATTCAACACAAGATAGCACCTAGTAGTCCGCGGAGGAGGGCACATAGATTTCAGAGTGCGGGTCAAAAGGATGCAGCCAAAGGTTTAACTAAAAAACGCCAGAGCACTAAAACACACAGAATCTAGATTCCTAACAAGTTCAGGAAGCAATTAACAACCCTAGACAGTGAGGTACCCAAGGGGTGAAGTAAAGTAATAGGGCCTTAGACTTTATAATACGTTTTTTTCAAAGGACCTGGCACCTAAAGTTTTTGGAGAGCCAGAGCCACGAATCCCGCAAGAGAAGAGAAAAAACCAAGCCTAAGGAATAGGAGAGGAAGAGCTCTGAAGGAGACCGGAGTGCGACGTAGGCCTTGGACAAAGGGCCCGAAAGCACCCCGCGGCAAAGGCGGAGCACAAGGCCTCACAGCCTTCCGAACAACAACTGCGGACCGAGAGGGAGATTAGAGGTAGAAGCGCAAGGAGGACCCGCGTAAAGACGCAGGGCAACAAAGAAGCAAACCCCAAAAAAAGAGGAGGAGCGGGCCCCTAGAGAGAGGGTCCGATCAGAATACCACAGATGAAACCCAACAGGGAGAGGCCCGGCGTGGAGATTAAAGTTGAGAGACTGAAGGAAGGGCTAAAGGCCCCAACCCCGATGAAGGGCTGAGAGATAAGTCCGACCCTAACCCAGGAGAAGAAGCAGTAGCTCAAGGAGAAGAAATCTGCAGCTTAATTCAGCCGGGAGGGGGACCCGAAAGAGTAATAAGGAGAGAGAGGGGGACTAGGGAGCGACGGCCGCCCCACCCCCAAGGATTAATTGGGGGTTCGCCAAGAGACGCCCCGATTTAAAATCAGATCCAAAGAGGGAACTCGCTTTCTGGGGGTCAGGAGCGGACGCCTTACAGGAGTCCAAGGATGGAGGAAGCCAACGTCAAAGAAGGATGAACCAAACAACCTTGAATGTGGAAGGCTGAGCTAGTCGACCGAAGATCCAAACAACGGACACTCGGAGACAGCTAACAAGCCTCAAGATAAGGCGAAAAAGTCCCACCTAGTCGGTCACAGCCAGGAGAAGAGAGAGAGAGGGACGATTCAGGCCCTGACTCGGAGGTGGTAGGGAATAGATCTTAAATACCATGAGGACGGAAAAGGGATAAGAAGAGGACACACGAACTATGCTAATACCGGGAGCCGCGGCGCCCAGAAATTTCTTTTTTCGGGCAACCGACAGAAGCAGGTCAAAGGATAGATTGATGATAAACAGCACGCCACCAGGTCGTGCAAGAGGTCAACCCAGCCCGAAAGGTAGACAACGTGGGCGAACCACAGAGAAGTCTGCCAGAGGGGGGAAAAACCAGAGGTTAGTCCATAGAAACACAAGTCGAGGCCCGAGAGGGACCTGGGCCGAGAGAGCCTGATACTGCTCGGGAAGGCCCGCGGCAGAAGCTCTAACCAGCTTGCGACTGCAAGCAGAGAGCATGTGACAAAGTCGTAGATAGAAGAACAGAATGATCCTTAGCTACAGGAGGGAACGTCTGGACCGAAGACAATCGGTATCGAGGGGGCAAACAAGAAGCAGCGTAGCCGGACTTCCGGCAAGGTCAGAAGACAGCCCAACAAGAGAGGTCGTAGGCAGCACGTGGCTTCGACCAGTGGAATATCCTCCGAGGAGAAGAAAGTGAAAGAGAGCCACCAGAGATTGGTGCTACCCGAACGGGCGTGGATTACCGACTAAGGATCACCAAAACCTCGAGAAGAGGGAATAACCAACTCGTCAACCAAAAGCGAGACGTAAGACATGGAAGAATGGCTCCCAACACGGGTTTACGCCCCCCAGAGACATTCCCACGCTGGAGCGAGGAGCTCCCTAACCAAACATCAGTCCAGGTCAAACAGGACTTTGGACCACTAGACGATAGGGGATAAAAATCCCACGTCGGAGGAAGGGGGCAGACCACCATGTCAAGGGCTCCTAGATTTTCATAAAGACAGGAGCCAGAGGGACGTTGCCCGAAGACCAGAGGTCCAAGGGAGAAAAAGCACGAAGTCCAGTCGCAAGGACAGCGGGTGAAGACAAAACCATGCCAACTGTTAAGAATAACTGAAGAAAGAAAGCCGCCACCAGTGAGGCGAGTTCGGAAGAACCCCAACAAGGGAATACCCCTAGCAGGGATTCCCAGGCTAGGCAGCACCGTTGGGACAGAAGGCGTGGGCAAAGAAAAACAGCCAGTGAAGCGATCGAACAACGGGAGCCTGAAGACCGATGGGGGGGAAAGGATCCCCCAAGGGACAGACCCCGAGAATCGGGGAGGGAGCACACCCCGAGCCTAAAGCCCAGGAATCGCCCTAGGCCCGGACGAGCCCAAGCTAGGCCCGGACGAGCCCCAACGCTAGGACGGACGAGCTCCAACGCTAAGCCCGTACAACGAGCCTCAATGAGGGGCACAGTCGAGCCAACCAAAGCCCGTGTCCAAGGTCCCCCAGAGGGAGACAGAAGACAGGCTAGCCAGCCGGGAGCCCAAGGAATGTGCGGAAACTGTCGAGGCAGCCCCTATCTCCCCAACAAACGTTAGAAGGGACCCACGTCAAGGACACGCCCACAACAGTGGGCAGTGTCCCCAGGCAAAGTCTCGAAAGACCTCAAGGGCGAGCCCCAAGGGCGAGGAGAAGGGCCTGGGACCCACGGTAAGGTTAGGCAAAACAGAGCCCAACCACCCCGCGCCCAGGACAAAGGAGCCCAGAAGGGGAAGGGCATCCACCTGGGTGGGAGGAAAAGCCACAAAACGAGGGAAAAGAGCACACCAAAATAAAGATCTTTGAATGACACAAAGCACGAGAACGGACAGGAGCAGGTAGAGGCAGAGGAACAAGCCGGGCCTATAAACCGAGTCTCGCGCTTCCGCACGAGAGTGAGGACGGAGGGAAAGGAAAAAAAAAAAAAAAAAACACAGCCAAGACGCGATGTTCAGGTTACCGTACGGGGGGTAAGGCCAGGGGAGAAGGATATAAAGCCCCTACCCCAGTGAAGCCCCTGGAGGGGACACGTTAGACCTGGCACCAGGCACAGGCCTAAAAAAAAAAAACCCGAAAGGTGGCCAAGGTAACACACCAAGCAGCGAGAATCTCAGCATAGGCCAGGCCGAGGCAGGCTAGGCCCGCTAGGCCCGACAAGGGTCTAGCTAAGCTGCATGGAAAAAACCCGGGCCAGCTTACCCCGATATGGAGATGAAGGGTCTAAGACCGAGGAGCAACGGCTAGGCGTGAATGTAATGAAAGCCAAGGCGAAGGTCAAGGGACCACCAAGGCTAAAGGCCAGACCTCCCAAGGAAAGTCGGGGCAAAAGCCCCAAAGACCAGTACCACATCAAGTGGGATACGTGGTCTTGACCTCAAGGGGGAACAGCGACTAACGCCAGACGGCACTGTCACTAGGCACGGCTCGAGGCAGCGATGCTAGGCCTAGCCGATCCCCAGGAGGGAGCAGCGAGATGCCTCATAGCCCAAGTCCAAGTTCCACCAAGGGAGAGAGGCAGCCGGACTAGGCTAGGGTAGCAGTTAAGCTAACAGCGATTGCATAAGAGGCCTAGATGGACTAGCGCCTAACAAGCCAGAGACCACGAGGCCTCACGTCCCCGATGGTGCGCACAGAAAGGGCCCAGAATATTGCATAGCGAAGGAGATTAGGATTACCGGTACCCGGAAGAAACAGTAAGACGCCAGCAGAAGGGCAGCGACGGACGAGCGCCGGCGCGAACCACAGAGAGCGAATAGCCCATGGGAGGATAGCAGGATAGCAGACAGGCCCAAGGACTACGCAAAGCTGAAGGAAGCCCCGAAGCAGAGGAAAAGCACAACCAACAACGATTTGGGGGCTCCCTGGAACTGATGCGGTTGAAGAGGTCCGAGGACACCAAAACCAAGGTACTGGCGATGGGCATCCGGCTCCGAGAAAACTCGGGAGTCATCATTGTCAACACACTGCTACCGGACGGACTGCAGCTGCCTAATCCCACAGGGAAAAGGCTGAGCAGACCACGCTAGCCTGCCCCGATAAAGAAACGAGCTAAATCAGGCGAGCCAACGCCGGCCGCGTGCTAGCAAGGCAAGCCCCCGAGGGAGCCTGCCGACTAGCACACTAAGAAGCGAACAGAGGCTGACCATACAGGATGGGATGTCCGCAAGCCGCAAAAATCCCAAGGGAAAGGCTAGAGGCAGACTGCGCTAGCCTGCACCGGAGAAGCCCCTGGGCTAGACCAGGCGAGCCAGCGGCCGGGTAGCGAGGTAGACGGGCGAAACTCACGAGAGAGGGGGAGAAACGCCGCCCACCCTGCCTACCTAACCCGCCCAAAAGTAGGACCGAAGCTACCAACATCTTGAGGTGCTCCAAAAGCAGTCGGGCCTGTGGGCCCGCCAGGAAGAACCTCGAAACGGTGCGCCGCCGAACCCACCACCCACCCCTTTATTCCTTAGCAAAACATAGACAGGGAAAATGGCGAACCATTGAAAACTTTAAGGCCACCGCAAAGGAATGAGCACCAAACAGAGCGAAAGCGGAAGCGAGCCCGTAATGAAACGGTCACGGAGAAAGAGGGTAGCGGGGCGGCGGAGGGGGAGGAAGCGAGCCATATGGGGCAGCGCGTGTCGGAACGAAAACGGCGTTTTTTGTTAAAAACAAAGGCGTGCAGCGGTAAGACCGGCCTGCCAACACGAGACAAAGATACCTTCGCGGTAACAAGTCAAACACACGGTAGAATTTTCCAAAGTCAGTTTTCACATATTGTATTAAATATACATAAGCATAAGAATAAAAACTAGACAACACAAACCAAATAAGAACTTGGTTTATGATAGTAAAAAAACAAAACTAAAAAGGGAAACAGAAACAGATCACAAAAAAATCAAGGAGATCCAAGCACGCAAACAAGTGCGGCAATGGCTGCCTTTGTTTACCTTTTTTTCCCGCACAAAATCACATGACCACAACGCGGCAACAAAAAAGGATAGATATATATAGAAAGAACTCGCCGGACGGGGCGAAAAAACAACAGCTATTTCCGACAGGTAGAGTGATATTCAAATTAATATAAATCAGATGAACAGTAATTGGTTGTGTGTGGTATATTTATAGGAGTATTCCGATAAGAGACAATCAGTCTGTATAAAATTAAAGTCCCAAATTTGGCTGCAGTTAGACAGGCCGCGATGAACCACGTCCGTTCAGGTTACTGCCAAAACGGAGTAAGAGAAGAGCAAAGGTCATATGGGTGTGACTGGGTGGGGTCACTGGTTGGACCATTTTTTCTTATGGGGGTGGTTCATAGTATTTTGGGCATTCCACTTCAAAAGTGAAATGCCATATGTTACAGTCAACATTGGTGTACAGGAAATCAGCTCAGTGTTATGATTTATCCTTTCTCAAGGACGTCTAATGAACTCTAGACAAAAATGAGGGTGCTATTACTGCAAAATGCACCTTTAAATATTCATTAGTGAAATACTCATGCAAGGCAAGGCAAAATATATTTCCTTTTTTATTGGCAGTATACATGTGTGCACAAATGTACACTCACAACCATGTACATGTGGTCCATTGAAAAAGCGCATGACTCACAATCATTAGAACGTTTAAGTTGTGAGTTCGAGCACATGCAAGTAAGTGCACGCTCCGCACATGTGCGCCCACACACTCACACACACCATATGGTGTTTGCATAAAAAAATCATCCAATACTCTTTCTGTAAAATACTGCAAATGAATATCATACAAAACTTTTGCCTTTCTTTTTAAGTTGCAAAGAAATTCCGAGTTTACCTTCTTCGCATAGAGCTGCTCAAGGACATCCGACAGGTCGGCTGCAGTGGTAGGAGCTGTCAGACCCAGGCTGGCAAATTGACTGAAAATTTGGGCAGTATGCCGCAATGGCTTGTTCAGCCACGACGATTTCCTAGAGCGTCTTCCCGATCTGCGCTTCTTGCCCGACAGCGAGTTTGCTAGAAAGACGTCATCCTCATCATCTCCTTTTTTCTTGAGGACTGTGAATTCTCTGTGGTCTTCCTTCAAGGATGATGGAGGGTTAGGGGTTACTGGAGAGGGAACTGAAAATGACCATAAAAGGAAGTGCCATTAAAATACATACTTAGACTGACACTTTAACGTTGCTGTGTGGTTGGGGTTGTTGGTTTCTACTTTCTTTTATTACGTTATTGTTGTTGTTGCTGCTGCCGCTGCTAGGTTTTTAAGAAGACACAAAAACATTTTAAAGGTAAAGATTTAAAAGAAAGAAAAAAGAGTAAAAAATACAAAATAAGAGTGATCAGCCAACCCATAATGTCTGACATTTCTGGGACCCGTGCTAAGCAATTTCCTGGGCTTCTCACACCAAGGATTTTAGCGGTAAAGATTCGCCTGTGACATGCAGCCAAAACACTTGTGGTCAGACCAGACGATATCAGGTTACAGTTTCCTTGAAAAACAGCCTAGAGGCGAGACATTACGTCTAGAAATCGAGGGCAGGTTCTGGCCAGAATTGCCTATGTCTTGCTAGCAGTTAGCAATGGTTCAGCTTCACTGCACTAAAACAATGAAACCACTGAAGCGAATCTGGGCTATAAGTAGCCCAAAGTCCTAGGGAAGTGTTAAAGCCATAATAATCATTCTTGTCCAAATTTTGTATGGCTGATCTTGCTCGTAACTGGGAAAATCACATCAATTACTTCTTATTACTGTTGTGTGTAAAAAATACAGAAAAAAATCAACCCTACGGTCACCTGTTGCTTAATAGGTCTCTAAGAACTATTCTGATTGGTTACAAAGAGGGATATATTACATATTGAGCCAATCAAGGAAAAGGTGAGATTAGTTACTCTGAGGCTCGTGCAATTAACCTATCGGGTTCACTGTCAGAAAGGTAGTGTCCAGAGTTTAAAACATTTTGCAGCTGCCCTTTCAATATTTTTTTTTTTCAATCTTAGTATTGCAGTGCCACAAATTGACGATGACCAGATTATCTGCTTGAACTCCTCTTAAGGTTTTAACTTAAGTTATGGGAGAGCTTGGCCTAGCGGTTAGGGTGCTTGCCTGTGGCGCAAATTTAACAACAAAATTCCCGGGTTCGAATCCCGGTGGGGTTGTGGCACTTGCTGGGATTTATTCGGGTACTATCAATTCTGGATTTGATCTGTATACCAGCTATTGATTAAATACAGAATACCGCCGCTCTCCTCCATGGTTAACTTGGTATTGGGCAAATGGATCATGAAAGCATCCTGTCCTTCGGAGGGGATGTTAAGCCGTCGGTCCCGTTTACAGAGAGTCACAACTGAACATGTACAACATCGCAGTCAGTGTCGAATAAGAGTAGGGTGAAAACCCCTGACTGTTCCCAATCCGCCCCAGCCTCAAAGCGGGCCATGTTAGGAGCGTCTGTATCATGGATACACGCGGCCCCGGATCAGCACACTCAGTTGAATAAATCCTGACACCACCACAAGCCATTATCAATGACTTGTGGATATGCTAAGAACTAAGAACTTAAGTTGATACTGTTTTAAATCAAACTATTCATGTTGCTTCAACATTATTTCCCAAATTAGGTATCGTTTTAGATCACAGGTCACAAAGACGGATCACTGCATTAAACTAT